>MU184730.1:0-27544 GCA_016904865.1 Pissodes strobi
GAACATCCCTCGCCACCCTGACTGTGCGCCTTGATAGCATAGCCCGTATCCACCCTATAATAGAGAGTGCCACGTCTGCTCACAGCTTGGCAGATCGATTCGGAAGATGGGTTTTCAAATGCGCCCTCGATATATAGAAAAAAAAACTAACCCTAATGCGTATTTTACACGGTCAGACACTTCCGCCACCCTATAAACTAGGTAACGAAGAATTCGTGGACTTTCCCGCCTGGCAAGCATAATGTTGGGTATGGATTAGTGTCCCCACCAAAACCACCTCATTTATGTGACGGTCTACTATCCTCTCCATTGTTTTCTAACTAGAGTGACTAATTGGGTGGTATAATTTCGCTTGAGTGTAGTCCGCTTTCCCTGATCTGGGAAACAAACCCACCGTACTGCTTTCTAGGTAACTGGCATGTAGCCCTGCAAATATTCCCAATAGAAGAAGGTTTAGTGACTTAGGGCCCTTTTGCAAGAGCGCGGGAAGCATCCCCATAGTCTTAAATTGTTTATAAGGATTAAAATTTTGCATAAAGTATTAATTACAGTTGAAAGTTGGATTTTGTTATGGGAAGTATTCAAGAAAATGCAGCTTGATAATTGGTATTTATTATTAGGTCAACTTTTCTGTTAATATATCTGTACCGCTCTTACAAACTTACCGATATTTCACACATATTCTATAAAATTCCTTTGAGCTTCCGCACACTGACATATTATTTTATTAAGCACACGTCCATATATCTACGACCTGAGCGATTCTAACCAAAACACCCAGTATAAACAAACATACTCCCGATGTTGTAAACCGATGTCACTGTTTAAAATTTTCTTGATCGTGTTTATTTTTTCTCTCTTCTCAATTCAAATGCTAGGTGTTTCGCGTAGCTGAAAATAAAAAACAGAGTTTATAGTGTTGTGAAATATTTTGTTTTATATACATGGCGAACAAATATACATCAAATAAATATACAGTGTGAATTTAGCGTTGGCAGAGGTGTTCACAAAAATATGTATATTATTGTAATATTCTTTATGGCTGCTGTAATGTTACGGTAATGTTTTCGATATGTAACCATAAAGTAAGACAGCATTATTTATCTTTGTAGAAATTATAGGGGAATTGGTACCTTGCAGAGTAGTACGAGCAAGAATTTTGTTTATTAACGAGATTATGAATTGCTAAAAAACAACTAATCCGTTTTCAATGTATTCACCTAACTGATACATTATAAAATTCTTAAAAAATATTATATTTAAAATGTTGTAATGGCAATGTTCTAATTAGAAATTAATTTACAGTGTCTGTAAAGTGCCTTAAAAATACCTTTCAAAATGTTAAAAATCCTTTGTTACATCTTCAATGGGGCGTGGAATTTTGTCAACATTAGCGAATAAAAAATGTTGACTTCTTAATTTAAAAGATACTTAAAACCTCAACAGTGCATACATAATAAAATACCTCGTAAACACATTTAAAATTAAAACTAATACATTACGCACTTTGAGACATTGGACATTTTAAAACATGTGACAAGAGAAGTTTTACAATGTACAGCAACTAGGCTAACCATCTAATGACATCGTTATCTCAAGTATAAAATTTCCAACGAATAAAAAGCTCTTCGTCAAAAATTTCTTTAAAGCATTTGCCAGCCTAGTATATGGAAGGTTACATATCCCTTCCAGTATACAATTAGAACATTTTGTATTAGAAAATTCAATATTTTCCTGCAAATAAAGACAATTATCTGTGACACACAAGAGGTGATTTACTTCTGAAAAGTGTTGATGAGTAGTAGCTCTCAAAGATTGGTTTGAGCTCAAACAATATCAATATTGTCTCTTAATTAAGCAGAATAATTTAAAAACCGACGGAAACACGGGGCTTCTGCAGTTACTACAATTCGCCATATTTTCAGCCTGGACTTGCTACGTCCCGAAACTTCAAACTACAAAATGTCCAGGACCGAGTATTCACGTAGGCTACTGCTCATCGTATCATTGGCCCAAGTACACGTTCTAATATATGTAATGTATTTCGAATAGCGTAGCATCCAGTACCTAACTATACGCCCCTAAAGTTGTTCCCTTCTGTCTATTGGTAGCGTATTTAAGTGAACCCACAAAAAACAGTCGATACAGTTTGAAAACCTTGAAGGCCAGAATTGATGAAGAAATTCAGCAACTCGACTAATCCGTATGTTCCTGACCCGCTCGTTTAAAAATGAACGAGTTCTTAAACTGAATTGCGCTGGGGCATCAACATGCATAAACCATAAGCTGTGCCTCAGTAAACCTGGAATGTCTTCAGATAATTCGGGCAAAATATTTTCTGGAAAGTTTCGATACGAATCTACTATAAAAGCCCCTGGTATAAAGTGGGAGTCAATCAAATAATACCCAACAACACCAATGCACACTCCAATGAAAACCGGTGTTAAAACCTAGACTGAGCTATGGCATATGGATTTTCGGCACATCAAACATGATTAATGTGAAAATGTATTATGTCGTCAGTAAATAGCATCTGTGGGTTTTGTGCAATTTTCTTCAGTATCAATTGGCGAAAGATTAGAAATCCCGGAGCAACAATACCTGATGTGATATAGATATATAACTGATTCTCTTTGAGAACTATCCAACTTAATTTGTGATGGACGTTAAGCTTTCGAGCAATATTTCTGGTGCTTCTCTGTGGATCTTCGTCAATTGTCTGAAGAATAGCTTCTTGTAACGGTACGCCTGCCACTGCACCTTTTTTTTTTAAAGGATCCGGGCTCTGAAAGCCGTTGAAAAAGGTTTCTGAATGTCTGGTGATTGAGCGTTCGATGATTTCGAAATATTTCACTGTAAATACGTCTATAATCTTATAGCAATTACTGTCGGCAAGCTCGTATACGTTTTTTTTTATGGTAGTGGCACACACACTAAAGGGAGATACTATATGGCGCTCGACAAGCGTTGTGTGTGCGAGGATGTTGATTGACATGGTTCTTGAATAGTTGTATGTTGTATTTGGGGGGAAACAGATGTTCTGGGTGTGAGTTACACAGTGATGCAGTGCGCCAGGCAAAGGAGTTCTTATAAAACGATGTTCTAGGTGCTTCCATTATTTGTACGACGAACTGGTGAGCTTCTGCTGTCTGTCGTGACTCTCTGACAGGTGTTGCCAGGGGCGGGATGAGGCGGGCCAAATCCTGGGAACATCTGCCGTGAAAGTATCTGTAAAACAGGGACATCTCGGTCACATGTCGGCGGTATTCCAGACTATCCAGATTCCGGGTCAACTCCCGGTCGCCGACAAGACGCACACCTCTCTTCTGAATGGAATCCAGCAGCTTTAGGGTGTACAGATGTATGAGCGATATTCTAAGCACGATCTTATTTGCGCGTTGTAGAGCAAGAACAACTGCTGCGGTGTATAGAGTTTTTTGTTGCGAAATTGCGCACCAAGCTTCTGGGAGGCTGATTTTGCGATGTTATAGCAACGTGGTCACCCAGCAGTCCGATTGACGAGGATGAAGGAATAGTCGATCCTGCCCTAATGATGTCAGGGCCCGCCGTATTGGCTCTCTTGGTAATCGTGGCTGCTTGGGTCTTTGCTGCATTGAATTTTACCAAATTTCTGTCGCCCCAAGTTTGAACTTTCTCTAGGTCTTGATTAATTGCGGTGATAAGTCTCAGTCGGTGGTAAAGGTTTTTCTGATCTAAATTGGGGGACAAGGCAGCGGCGGATCTAGGGACGCGTGGACCTCAGGGCAAGAGATATTTATGGGCCCCGACCTCTTGTATATTTTAAAACTAGGCTATGGCATCATGGGGCCCTTTTGAACCTTGGGCCCCAGGGCGGCGCACCGAACTGCCCGGTGATATGTCCGCCACTGGGACAAGGGTACTGTCATCTGCAAAACTGTAAACAGGATTATTCGTTCCGGTCAGCAGGTCATTAATATAGATGAGGAACAGAGCTGGTGAAAGTATTGCGCCCTGAGGCACGGCTGCGTTAATGGTGAATGTGCCTGAGATGTGTCCATCAACTGCAACGTGCAGAGATCAGTTCTTAAGGAAACTGGCAAGCCAGCTGCAGAAAGAGGTTGGCAGTCCGAAGGACGGCAGTTTGGTTAGCAGTCCGTTCCCAACTAGCAATTCGACATCGTTAGCGAACTAATATATTTTATAGTTGTTATATTGACGCTTCGTAAAAACTTTTATGTTTTATAAAGTATTAATTCGCGATAAATTTGTTGCCCTTAACTGTTCTGTCACTAAAATTGTTTTGAAAACGTTTTTACAGCAAAATTATAAAATAATTATAGAATAAGTTATAAAGCTATTTTTTATTACGCATGCATCATAATCAACGATTATCGCACGCTGCAGCGTGCTTAAAATGATGTTTATGATGCGCCTACTTTTTTAAAGGTTGCTATAGAAACATTTGATCATGTCAAATGTGACAAATTAATATATTCGTCAATATATCCCTTAAGTTTAATATTTAAAAAAAAATTGAGATTATGAAGCATTCGTAATAAAAAATAGCGTATGATATACGTGTATAAGATGCCTTTAAAGCCCTTGCGACTTACAAAACACTCCGCTGCGCGTCGTGTTTTGAAATATGTCGCGCGTGCTTTAAAGGCCCTCTTATACACTTATATCATAATATACTATTATAAACGTTTATAAAATACTTTTTATAGAGCATATTAGCTCTGAATGATACTTTGCTCTAAAACCATTTTATAATGGTGCTTTTTTGAATTAATTTCTCGCTATAAAAGCAATAATAAAACTGTTTTGTTACGAACATATTTACTAATAATAAAATAGTTTTTTAATTGTTATTAATAAAAGTGAATTGCTTTCTGCAGCAGATTGGTATAAAAGCGAGTAATTATAAAATTGATGTTTTTTAGTTTTACAAAAAACAGTTACAAACAAATATGTTGCATAAAGAGGTATTTTAACATTGAAATGTTAACACAACAATAATTATAAAACTGTCATAAAATAGCCTTCATTTCTGTTCGATAAATATCTCGTTACACGGACAGCACCACAGAGCCACCTATAGATTACGCGCGTAACGTCACGTCCAAAAAACATTCACGGTCACTTTAGGCATTATTGTCGCGTGCTCACAGGACCGGGCTTAATTAATTTGTATATTATTTTTTATACCACAGTTTCTATCAAATTTTGTTTCAACGTTTGACCATTCGTAACTTTTTACCATATTTTGTTTTTAAATACCTTGATTATACAGGATAGCTACTATTTTGTTAACACAGGTAATAAAGTATAATTTTTAGTAATTTTTGTTAGATAAAATACTATATTGTAAACTTCAATTTAAGTTCGTTTTTCTTTCGTTTTACATATTATCATATTAAGTTTAACCGGTAAATAAATGGTTAGTTAAAATCGGAAGCAGCTAAAGTAAAAACAACAACGGGAAAATAAATATGGTTTTGCTTTATTATTTCAAACGATATTCCACAATTCGGGATATTTTGCCTCAAAACCTAGTAAAATTTCTTTTTGAATAAAGCCTTTGAACTAAGTAAGAATCGATTTTAACAAACTTTTAGTTTTGTTTCAAAAAAAGACAAAGTTCGTTAAACTGGAATTGGAAGAACTTGAGCTAAACAAGAGAAACACAATAATAGTGACGGGAAAAAGCGACATTATTAGGGTAGATATATATTTACTAATATATACTTTACAAGACACCATAATCCTGTGCTCTTAGGCAGGAGGCGTTCGTGGTAAAAAGGAAGTAATTGTCTTTTATTAAAACATTATACTAAAAAAACTAGTTAATTGTAGGTAAAACATATGTGATTTACTTTTTATACCGAGTACACCTCGGCCTAGACAAATCCTGTTTGATTTTACATACAGAGCATAATTGTCCTGTTTCGGACAATTTTGATTTATAAGGATGGTATAAGAAAGTGGCCATTTTGTGAGGCTTTAAAGCGACAGGCCATATATTTCAATTATATTTTTTCTTGTCTATCGTAACATTTTCATAAAAGATAAATATGCTGGACTGGCTAGTTTATAATGTCGAAGGTGCTAATAAACTATTTACCAAAAATAGATATAATATATTTTTTTTATTAATTAAATTATATTTTAAAGTTCCTTAATTATCATAATTCGGATGGCGCGTTAAAATTTTATTAGAATTGTATACCATATACTTAACAGTAAATTTAATTTCGCAGCCACATCTGCTTCATGGGTGAATTTTTTTTAAATCATTCTTTTTATTAAGTAGATACCTTTTATAACGAATCAGCCATTTGTCATTTATTTTATTTTTGCTACCATGTTAACAGATTTTAGTATCTTTCTACAACAACTAAAGATACTAAATGCATATTCACAAACAATTTGGTGTAAATAGGAATGTTAATAAAACTTTTTTATCGTGTAACTATTGGCGCTCGTAGCAAAAGTGCTAAAGTTGCTAGCTTTATAAAACATTTACAAAAGGTTTTTATAAAGGCTCTAAAAAGTCCTTTAAATGTCTCATTTCATCCTATTAACAGAGCTGTTATAAAACAGTTTTATAAATGTTTTTTTTAATTCTTATTAGACATTTATAAATGTTCTAAAAACTGTTTTATTATAGCAATAAACAACATCTATAGAGCATGTCTAACAGGCGATTTGTTTTATAATCTGCGCGAATTCCATGCTTATAAGAGCTGTAAGAACATTGTGAAAATGTATATAAAACAGTGGCTTATAAAATACGTTCTGTAAACGTTCTAAAAGCCATTATAAAACTTAAATTGTTAGTTGGGTCATGCCAAAAACACGATGGCAGGTATTCCGTCCAGTCCTGATGCCTTTTGCGTATCTTCGTTCTTTAAGGATTTTACGAACATCACGGTGATGAAACTTGACTTCTGCCATGGTAGTGTTGATGTTCGATATGGTGGGGATGAAAACATTTTGGCGAGCATGTTTGCTTTTTCCTTGGCTGTAATCGCCGTGATCGTTCGTCTGTCAAAGGTGGGAGAGACATTGTTGTAAATCATGTTAACAATTTTACCATTCGTGTATGCTTCAGTGGAAAAGAAAACAACAAATTGAAATGTTTTAACGACAAGCTCTCACCTGAACGAAAATTGTACCTATTAAAACCAGACAAACGCTCCTTACATACGGTTTTCTTACCAGACAAAGATTCACTATAAAAGCGCAACACCTTTCCAAATATTTTAACTTACAAATTTTTGGGTTTTCTCTCCACTATCGTTTTGAATTTATTATAAGAGCCTCTTCGGCTCTGGCTCCAGGCTGTAAACAGCACAAGTGCTAGTTTAGTGACCCTAACGAAATACCTAGATAACTTCAACGTTTCGGGAAATAAATCTATTCCCGTTGTCAAGAAAGGTAAAAACTAAAAATTAAAATGGTTAGTAAATACAATAAAAGAATAAAAAGCTCTTGCCAGAGCCGAAGAGGCTCTATATAACAAATTCAATACGATAGTGGAGAGAAAACCCAAAAATGTGTAAGTTAAAACATGAATCCTCCACAACAATATAGAACATATCTACCTTTCCAAATATCTAAAGCATTGTCTGAAGGTAAAGCAAACACATGTAAAAAGAGCGATTCTGATAACGTTCTATTGTGATTTCTTTATCATGAATGAATACTCTTGAAGGGTATTAGTACACTGTGCATGACATGTATAGATCTAATTGTGTCCCCCTTCCTTGATGCCCCCGTTGATGTGATTCTCAATTAGAGTACCTCATCCAGCTTCAGTGCTTTGATAAAAGCAAGTAGTTTGTGTGGTTCTATGGATGGAAGTTCCTCCTGTTCAACGATGCAGCAGTGTTTTACCACACCCTTCGTTCTATAGTTTGCATCAAAATTTACCAGGGGTAGGGGGTCAGTATAAAATCAGCATTTTTCCACAATTTTTAACTAATCCAGAAATTTAATCTCAAAGGACGATTTGTCACAGAATTCAGTTTTTTTCTTTATTCAGTTTTTTTCTTTTATTTCTTTTATATCTATATAGTTATTTTATATCCATTTTCCAGTGATAACAGAGGGTCGAATACCCAAACCCAACACTTTAAGACTATTTTAGTAATATCGCTTCCTAATCAACAGGATTAGCCAAAAATCTGGTCCCGGCTAAATATCACAAAAACAGGTAATGCGCTTTATTTTTATTTTGGAATTAAGGTATATTGATGCTCGCAGATTCAAAAACGGTATCAGCGATATTGTCAGACTTAGCGTTTTCCCGATATCAATGCATATTTTGTTTTTTTAAATTAATAATACTATCAATTTTGTTACATTTTTAAATTTTACGTAAAATTCTAGTATAGTTTTCTTAAGACAAAACGAAAATTCTACCTAATAAGGCCACACAAAAGTTCCTTATACATATACGATTTTCTTACATCAACTTTATCGCCCTGTATCTTTAAAACGACGAACTTACAGGACATTCGTTTATAGGAACTCTTTTTTTTATTTCCATGTTTTTCTATACATGTACTTATGAAATCTCCTGTATAATCCAGCTTAAAAACTAAAATAAAGATAAAATGTGGGGAAACACTCAAAAATAATATCAGAAGAATTGTAAGGATGTTTTTTTATTATTCGATTATTTGATCAACACATTCTTTGCATAACCCATGAATCGTGTTGTTTCGGCAAATCCATTATTTCAAGAATTCATTTTTTGACTAATCCATGTACAGGGTGGCTCGTTTTCGTGTCTATGTATGGGGAACTCGAAAACCGTAAGAGATACAGTGTCGGTCAAATTAAGGCAAAATAGCGCATTTAGGTGCCTAACAATATGCCGCTTCGAAAGTTTCAAAATTCCGAGTATTTCCGGAGATATCCGGAAAAAACCGAAATTTTGAAAAATCGTTTTATTTTTTTCCTCGGCTTATTTAAAAACGGATCTCAAATTGAATTGCACTTTTGCGTTGCCATTTTCTCCGCTCTATCCAATGATGGTATCCAGTTTGAAATCCGACGTTTCGTCTTCAAGGGATCATCATCAACTTTCTTTTTTTAAATACGAACTTTAATTTATTTTATGGTTTTTCAGATGGTATTGGCGTTATTAATATGAGTATATGTTTTTATTTTTTATTATTTTTTTATTTTTATTTTTCTTTTAAATTAAATATTTTGCTTTGGAGTAATTTTAAATAATTTAAGGTAGGTACTTTTAAAATTTTTATATTCTATAAAAATATTTTATTTTGTTTTTTTGTATTAAGTGGAAAATTGGAGCCCATATTAAAAATAAAAAAATAGTAAAATTATTTTTTACGAGAATATGGCCATGAAGTATTACTCAAACAAGTTGCTTAGTGCAAAGATAAAATATTTTCAACTTTTAACCAATTAAAAAATTAATTTAATAGAGAACATGAACAATTTATAATCATATATTGGAATTTTGCCTACAAATTATTATTTATTTATTATTTATATGCAAAATTCGAATAGGTGTCTTTTCCATCAAATTACCCATAGTATTATGCAGTATGAATATAAATTGTTTATGTTCTCTATTAAAAAAAATTTAAATTGGTTAAAAGTTGAAAATATGTCATCTTTGCACTAAGCAACTTGTTTGAGTAATAGTTCATGGACATATTCTCGTAAAAAATAATTTTACTATTTTTTATATTTAATACGGGCTCCAAATTTCTACTTAATACAAAAACCAAAATAAAATGTTCTTAAAGAAAATATACAAATTTCAAAAATACCTACCTTAAATTATAAAAGTTACGCCAAAGCAAAATATATAAATTAAAAACAATAATAGTTAAAATAAAAAAAAAGAAATAAAAAAAAGATAAAAACACATACTCATATTAATAACGCCAATACCATCTGAAAAACGATAAAAAAAATTAAAGTTCGTATTTAAAAAAATAAAGTTGATGATGATCCCTTGTAGACCAAACGTCGGATTTCAAACTGGATAACATAATTGGCTAGAGCGGAAAAAGTGGCAATGCAAAAGTGCAATTCAATTTGAAATCCGTTTTTAAATAAGCACAGGAAAAAAATAAAACGATTTTTCTAAATTTCGGTTTTTTTCGGATATCTCCGGAAATACTCGGAATTTTGAATCTTTCTAAACGGCATATTGTTAGGCACCTAAATGCGCAATTTTGCCTCAATTTGACCGACACTGTATCTCTTACGGTTTTCGAGTTAACCCATACATAGACACGAATTCGAGCCACCCTGTACAGTTACATTTTGTAATTGTCCACTATTATTTTATTGCAATTAGCCACAAGGTCGTGGATTCCTTTAGCGGAAGTAAAGTAATGTATATGAAAACTTGTATTGGGTATATTCAATATTAAATGAGCGAAACACCCAAGAAGAGAATGATAATTAAGACCTTCAATTTCACTATCAATTTATCCTTCGAGTAAGCGATTTGTTCATCAGTGTGATTCATCAGAAATCAACCATTCATTTTTGATCATTGAACAAATTCTTTTAGTCGATTATAATTTTGCACACCACGCTCCTAGTTCTTGATTGGTTCTTTCTTTTACATTCACTATAAAATAAACAGTTAATCCAACAGTATGTCAATGACCAAAAGAAGAAAATATCTTTAGACACGTGCCGCAATAATGCCAAAATAGATCAACGGAATTTTACTATACTTGGTTTCCTTGGTTGTTTAACAAACCGTGTTCGGATTGGAACCCGCCTATTCACGACTATAGTCGTATTATCATAATTAAAGATAGATGTGGAGAGAACTATCAAATAGGTGCTATTTCGACTTTCATCTGCTTAGAAATGCCGCAATAAATTTTAAGTGATACAAATATGTAAAAGTAAAAAAAAAAATGGCAGTTGCTATTTTGTCTTATTGCCATTCGCGCTCCTTTTTATACACAAAATAAAATGCATACATTATGCAAATTTTATTATATGAGATGATTATAAAATTTCATAGATAATAAGCGGTGTATACACGGTGTCCCAAAGCTAATGGAGCTAATGGATCATTGATTAACTAGGTTTATGGCTATTATTAAGTGTAACTCTAATCATACCAGGTAATTACGAAACATGAACGATTGAGTATTGGATGGACAGTATGGACACCAAGATGTAGAGTTTGGGAATATGTAATACTATATCTCTATTATACATGTGGAGGTTTTGATCACAAATCAAACGAATGTACGTGTAAATTGGTCATAAAAAGGAATAATGTACTTACTAACAGGAATATGCAAAAAAAATAAATATTGAACATTCTGTATTTGATTTTGCCTGTCTTGTGTACCAGCATTGAATAATGTTGGAAAGACAGAAAATAAACAGTGTAGAATAGCAATTAAAAACCTGACTAGAGTGAACAATAGGGAAGCGAATGGTTCTTCTGCAATTTTGCTTAATTCTCAGAGTTTGATGAGCCATCTTGATCAGATAAAACTTTTTTGTAAAACCAAGAATCCTTTAATTGTTTGCATCACAGAGACAAGAGTAACTCCTGATATCGATGATTTTGAAATAATTATAGATAATTGTAACATTGAACGCTTGAATTCTGAGAATAGGCGAAAGGGTGGTGTAGTTCTTTATGTACGTAAAGATTAAGACACTTTATTCGCATGCCATAAGAAGAATATGTGGTTTTTGGTTATATCTATAAACATGAAGGGCCATAGATTTTTTTTGTAATTTGTACCATTCACCAAATCAATCACATGCAGTTTTTCTTGATTTTTTTTGAAAATTGGTTTGAGCAAACTTTGCCAAGTATCACTTGTTTTGGAGTAGTGCTGGGTGACTTTAATAATTGAAATTAGGGTACTGATAATACTTACACAAACAGGTTAAGAAAATGTTGTAATAATATTGCTCTGAAATAAATAGTTGCTTCTCCTACGCATATTACTAGAAATAGTAGATCAATTATTGATTAGGTTTTTATCAATATCTGCGATATAAAGACTGAAGTGTTAGATGAGCCAAATATAACAAAGCATTGTGTAGTTGATATGAACATACTCGAATATGTTTTACAACGAAAAATTTATTTTCGGAGCAAACAGTATGATGCAGTTATTTACAAACCTTGTTTATAATTGAAGGTTCTTGTTGATATACTTTAGACATTCAAGGATATACCTGACGGGCAAGTCAATATCCCAGACTGCCTAAAGGTCTGCTTACAATCCGCCTTATAGCTCGCACGGGGCGCGTCTCTGCAGCGCGAATATTCCAATCGCACCAGCTGCATGCTCTAAGTCAGTAAAGCATAGGAAATACTAGACTAAATCAGGGCATGAATTCTCAACACATATACACCGGAGTATGCCCTTCTAGACACATACTCCACATGACAGTTCCACGTCAACCGTGCATCCAGATACACATCCAAAAACTTCACAAAAGCAACCTTACCCTCACAAGCATTCCGACTCAGAGTGAAAGACATCTTTTCAGTTTTTGACACAATCAGACTCAAACCATTTGCCGCAAACCAATCGGTTATCCTAGATTGTGCCCCTAAGAGATCATCATCAGACTGACTCTTAATATTGCCACTGCGTAACGCCGTCGTATCGTCGGCAAAAAGAATATAATCAGCAGACGGATCACAATAGGGTATATTATTCATATAAACGATAAACAAGAGTGGCCCCAGAACCGAGCCCTGAGGAACTCCAAACTGCATACGTTCCACGGTAGACCGGCCGCCACTATGATCCACCGTCTGACATCTGCCTCCGAGATAGGACTGCAGCAACCTCAGCGATCCCTCCGCTAACCCATAATATTCGAGCTTACTTACAAGGATTTCAGATGACACACAATCGAAATCCACAAGGAAGGTCCCATTTTTGAGTTTTTTCTCTGGTATGACATAAAAGGAAATAGTCCTTTTATGTCATACCAGAGACTACTTCCCTTGCCAAAACAAAAATAATGACAAACACACAAGAAATTAGAAATGTAATACTAAACGGCACCATTATAGAAGCGGTCAATGACTATATATATTTGGGACAAACCATAAAAATAATCAGCAATAACACGGAAGAACTCCAACAGATGTTAGTCGAACTGAAGACAACATCAGAAGAAAAAGGCCTTACAATGAATATCACGAAAACCAAGATCATGACTTCGGAGGATACCATATTCAGGGTAGGCGACGACACCCTGGAGAAGGTGGACGAATATATCTATTTAGGACACACTATAAAATTGGGCAGAGAAAACCAGACCGCAGAAATAGGTAGGCGAATTCCAATGACGTGGGCGGCTACCGGAAAACTAAGCTATATCCTAAAGAACCCCAAAATTCCCACAAACTTAAAGACAAAAGTTTTCAATACCTGTATCCTCCCGGTGATGGCCTACGGAATGGAAACAATGTCAATGACCATTAAATCAGCCAACAGGCTCAGAACTACTCAACGAGCGATTAAACGCATATTATTAAGTGTCAGCCTGCGCGACCAAATCAGAAACAAGGAAATCAGACGACGAACCCGAACTGAAGACGTCATAAAGACTATCGCTAAAGCGAAATGGAACTGGGTTAGTTTGGGTTACGCCAGACAAGATGGAACGCGATGGACAAAACAAGTTGTACAATGGAGACCAAGAGCAAACAGGAGGAGCGTCGGCGGACCACAACGAAGATGGATCGACGACATCACCGAAAGAGTAGGTAAAAATTGGCAAGCCCAAAACAGAGAAGAGTGGAAGAGAAGAGGGGAGGCCTACGTTCAGGAGTGGACAGTTAGGGGCTGTTAAAGAAGAAGAAGAAGAATAAAAATAAATAAGGAAAACCAAACAGCGGAGGTAAAAAGAAGGGTCAGATTAGCCTGGGCAGGATTTGGAAAAATAAAATGGGTCCTAAAAAATAAGAAAATACGGCAGTAGGTACCTAAAAATCAGAGTATTTGACCAGTGCATCCTTCCAATTCTTACATACGCCTGCCAAACATGGACCTTGACTAAAGCAAACATCGATAAAATAAAGAAAACCCAAAGAGCCGTGGAGCGATCAATGTTGGGAATTAAATTACAAGATAAAAATCAAAATAAATGGATTAGAAACAAAACAAAAGTCAAAGATGCAGGTCAACATATAGCCAGGCTAAAATGGGACTTCGCAGGTCATAACCCCAGACAAAAGGATAATACGATACAACAATGGAGACCATGGACTGGAAAGAGAGCAAGAGGACGACCCCAGATGAGATGGGGAGACGACATAAAGAAAATAGGAGGGATACATTGGAAACAAAAAGCACAAAATAGAAACGATTGGAAAAAACTAGGGGAAACCTATGTCCAAAGTTGGACGAATTGAAAGGCGAAAGAAGAAGAAGAAGAAGACATAAAAGCGTATAAAATTCTCTACAACTTTCATTCCATATACCTTCTACGAATTCGCAACCGTTTGCGGGCTACACGCTCGGAAAAAAAGAAAATTTAAAAAATAATAAATACCATCAAATATTCTTTCATATCGTTAACTATTCATCTGAGAAAAAAAGCCTCATTTAGAAAGTTGTAGATAATTTAATTCCCTTTAAGATCATATATACATATGCCAATATATCTCCAACCGGTCAACAGTTACATCAATTGTAAAATTTTTCGTAAAATTTCGTCTTTTTCAGAAGCTATTTTTGTTATTCCTGAGCCACAAGTATCGCTTGTGTGTATCGTGTGTTGCTACACATGAAGGCGGAATATTAAATGCAGTGAAAAAAATCTTGTTACATGAAAAATAGCAAATTTTATTTTGAAGATAATAAAAATGGCATCAATTGTATACTGATAACGTAATAATAAGGCTGTTCAACTGTCTCAGATGAACATAGTAGTGGACGGAAGATTCCTGCTGCATAGAGTCGCTTGGCAAAAAGATACCTCCGTTGCCACCTGATATTTGATGGGTACTCAGCCAATAGTATGGAATCACAAGAACAGAGGCGACGATACAAACTGAGGAGGTCGGGTGACATCAATTTAACATGGAACACATCGATACCTGTGAAACAAGAAGATTTTTTTGTCCAATCCTACCTCCTTACTACAGACAAAGCTTCAAGAGTATGGGATACAGACTCTGCAGGCCACAGATGATGCTCCTGGTGTCCTTATCGTAAAGACTGCTGTGGATCAATCCGCTTACAGTTATGTGGCTGTTGTTGGTGACGATGCAGACCTCGCTGTTCTTTTGATAGCGTCCCCTTCCGTGGATTTGAACACATCCTGTTCTTACATTCATTTACCGGCTGTGACACAGCATCTTCAACTTTAAGGAAAAGCAAGGAGGGCTTCTCAAATTTGTACTTAAAGTCACAAACCATCAAGAAAGCCGTTACCTTTTACAACACCTCGTCCACTCCCTCAACCATCAGTACCTTTCCCAATCGCTCATCAGGTCAGTGGCAAATATTAAGCGTGCCATCAGCTCTCTCCCATCAATTAAGAGCGCAGCTAAGCAGCATTCCCGGCGCACCTACCACCAAGTGCAGCAGGGGCTCGGGAATGAGTTTCCCCCTCAAGGTTGGGGTTGAAAACACGTAGGAGATCCCCTGGTGCCAATTGCAACAGAACATCCACCAGCATCGGAGGTCCTACTGAAAACGATATTTTGTCGCTGTACCAAGGATTGTGTTAGTGGCAAATGTGAATGTCGGGAAGCAATGCTGAACTGTTCTGCGGCGTGTCTCCACTGCCAAGGGAATTGCCTTAACGGGGTGCCTATTTACGACGAGGAGGACAATGAAACGACGTAGAGCCCTTTCAGCAAAAAATTTAATATCCCGGTTTCATGTGTAGCAACACATATTATTGGACGATACACACAAGCGATAGTTGTGGCCCAGGTATAACAAAAACAGCTTCTTCTGAAAAAGAATTTTACGACAAATTTAACAATTGATGTAACTGTTGATCGATTGGAGATATATTGGCATATGTATATATATATTTTTTCCTCAGATTAATAGTTATGAAGGAATGCTTGATGAAAAATGTGAGGTAATTTTTTTTTCACTTTCCAAGCGTGTAGCTTGCAAACGGTTGCGAATTCGAAAAAGGTATATGGAATAAAAGTTTTAGATAATTTTATACGCTTTCATGTCATATAAGATAAAATTTCCGTACGATACACTGTGTTGAGATATAAGCGAAAAACTCAAAAATGGGACCTTCCTTGTGCATCCCCCCTCCCGGCTCCTCACCTAGACGTCAAGACTTTTAGTATATTTACTCCCTAAGCACCCAGAACAAGTTTCTGAAGAAATCGCTTAGGTTCCTGCTCACACTATCTACGGGGTGTATAGTGCGTCATTCGTTGTTTGGCCTATATTGCTTGTCGTACTCGTCGATCTATTATTTCTAAATCCAAACCGTTGTTTGTTGAATAGATTGTCATCTTAAACATCAACATATTCAATCAAGGCTTTGCTTAAAATACGAGACAAAGAACATTTACAGACTGAGCAAATAAAATAAAATACCAAAAAAAATAATCAGAAAAAAATCAATATTTTATGCGCCTAACGCCGAAATCGCTAGGCTGCCTCAAAGGTGGGCGAGAAAAGCCTCTGTAAGGAATCGGGGACCATTCACGTGGAGTGGAACCTTAATAAGATGGCGAAACTCAATAAAAATCCAAAACCAACTCACCTGACAGAAGCAGTAATAAATCCCATTAAGGAGCAAGTTCCAGACACCAAAGAAACAAAGAAGGTAAAGGTACACTTGAAGGTAAAGGTACACTTGAAATCCAAAGATGGGTCGGGTGGAAAATCCCACTAGGGTAAAATCAACCAACAAGTTCTATCCAAAACCAAAACTGCCGCCACAAATGGATGACCTGTGAAGAGTGGAGCACACGAAACTTCCAGGAACCAACGTGGAAGGCAAAGAGACTTCCTCTAAAATCCCCTTCAAGAATTTCGACTGGTCAATCGAAACACGACCTGCGTATCACATGTCTCCCCCACCAACTTTTCTAACCGATCGCGAAAATAATACTCCAGGATTCGACACACCAAAGCCTATTTTAATCAATTACACGAGCTAATAACAATTTGAGCCGACATTTATTAAAAAGAACATGCTATAGGAACGCTTTCATAGTTCCCGCGCTGTCAAAATCATCGAATGGCAACACGACTTTCTAGAATTAGTACGCGTTAATATGATTTTTCGCTTAAAATCAACCCAATAACGATTTGAAATTTTAGAGAGTTTCATCTATCGTGCCGCAGAAGTCCCACACGAATAGATAATCTAATTTGAGTTTGAGTCGATAACCATGAAACATTGACACTATGGTCAACGATCTACATAGATCTTTGCTATGGTGAACGTAAATTTTTAAATGCATTTTTCCATTGTACCGCTACTTGTCGACCTGCCGATTATTGACATTTCGGAGAATGAATAAACGAACTCCAAAATCTGGCTCGTTACAATTTATATTGATTTATTTGCAATGGTTTTAAATTCTATGATATGTTACAAACATCTACAATGGCTTGCTAACTACTGTGAGTGAAATGTCGAAATATCACCGCTGTATAACGTGTCCTGGAAAATTATTTCCGTATGGGAAATATTTTATTGTTAATTTTACGAAAAAAATTCATGAAAAGTTCTGATTTATAAGAAAATGGCATTAAAAGCATAAAACTTGAGATATCTTTCACAGGGCGGCAAAAAAGTCTAAAAATTCAGAATTGATCCAAAAGAGAAGTAGGTACTCTTGATTTTCATCTTAGAGCAAAATGTAATAAGAAAATGATTCAAATATCGAGTGTACCCGCTGGTTGTATTACCCTTTTAATAAACGATAACTGAACTTAATGTGGCTTCTGTGGAAAACGGTTTATCAATTATAACGTTTGAAGACTGATATTTATATAACTTAATAATACCTATTTATTGTTGCTATAGAAACTTGACATTTTGCATGTTTCGAATTTTTAAGGCTTTTGCACATTCAGCGATTAATAATAATAATAATAATAATAATAATAATTAGCAGCAACCGAATATCTTAATAGGCACAATCAGGTAGCTAAAATTGTACACCAAGGGCTGGCACAGCGGCACTGTCTGCTGGGGGAACAGGTGCCTTACTACCAGTACATCCCCAGTGCTATCATGGAAAATGATACTCATAGACTGTACTGGGACCGGTCTGTCCTAACGGACCGAACAATCGTCCACAACAGGCCGGACATTATCTTAACTGACAAAGTCTCAAAGGAAACGTATCTGATTGACATAGGGACCCCCAACAGTCACAATATTCCAAACTGCTTTCCCTACAAAGAGGGGAAATATCAGCGGCTAGGGCAAGAGATCCAGCAAATGTGGCACCAAGAAAATGTGACTGTGATTCCACTAATAATTTCCGCGACCGGTATTTACAGCACTAAGTAAGCTCGGTATTATAAATAAAATCGCAGCTATCCAAAAAGCCGTGATACTATGCACTACCTCAACTGTACGGTCCTTTTTAAATTCCATCATATAGATGACCACAGCAGCTGCCGACACTTGTGCCTGTACCCACCAGTAGTGGAGACTCGAATGATAATAATAATAATAATAATAATAATAATAATAATAACAATAATAATAATAATAATAATAATAATAATAATAATGGTTGTTATCAAGTTGTTATCAAAAGAACAAATTGAAACTCCGGAGATTGTTATAAAGCGCACAGAGAGGCCGTAGATGTTTTTAACGTTAGTCACCCAGAAAAATCAGTTTCTCATGCCACTGTCGACAATATCATGTTCAAGTTTAAAACCGCTGCACGCTGGATCTATTGAAAATATTTGAAGAAAAACATCAACCCAAAACCTTAAACGAAAAAAATAAAATGGAAGTTTTGCAAGCGGTCATCGTACCTACTTCTTTTTTTCATTTTCGTATTATATTTTGCTCTAGAATGAAAATCAGTCGTACTTCTCTCTTGGGTCGATTTTCAATTTTTAGACTTTTTGGCGCCCTATGCAAGAAATCTCAAGCTATATCTTTTTAATATCATTTTCTTATAAAACAGAACAGAACTTTCTATGAATTGCTTCTTTTTTTTCATAAAATGGAAACAACTTTCCAGTATACGCTGTATGCGTGTAACCTAGAAAGAACACTAAAACACTTAGAGGTGTTGACAATAATGTTTATATTTTTTAATTAGCTACAAATAGTTTGACTTCAACATGAACTAGTTCATTTTACAGTATCCTTTAGATGTTTTTGAACTGCTCTATATTCAGTTTAAAAATCGGTAAAGAAGCGGAATATTTAAATAAAAATAAAAGTAACCTAAACACAACCGCCAAAAGTTTATTTAACAGTAAGATATGTTTATAGGATTGGTGTTAATCACTGCCAAAAACCTACTGTTTTGAATTCGCCGAAAGAGATCGATTTGTTTCAAACAATAACAGAACACCTACAAATTAACTGAAAACTATTCTCTTAAACGCGAATTTCAATTTATGTTACACAATTGCGAAGTGGAAAGCCAGCAGGGACTTTAAATATTTTTATCGGCAAATATGTTTGTTATTTATATGCACTTTATACTATACAAGTGTACAGTGGCGTAGCGTGGGCAAAAGGGCGGAAGGGGGCATATCTTTACTAGGCCGGAAAAACTTTTTATAGTTACTTTAATTCAGAATAAAATAAAATAACAGATTAGGTATTTAAGATAAATTAGTATTGAGACATGATTAAATAAAAAATATGTGCTTTTTAAAAAACATTTGCATTACAATGCTAATTTAGTTTCCTTTTATCTTTTATATTTAAGTAACGAAAAAAAAAACGCATTTTATATCTACTTTTACAAAAGCAAGTATATACAATAATACATAGTATAAAAATGAGAAACGCACGTTAAAGTTAAATAGGTATAAATTCATTTAAAAACAAAGACGCCTACTCTTGACTCTTGACACTTCTCATTTTATTTAAAGTTATATTAAAATCAATATCAAGAGCACATTCGGATACTTATTAGAGCTAGATTGTTCAGCCTTTGTTCACTAATAGTTGTTCTTTGGTATGATTTTATTTTTCGAAAACGGCTAAGAGATCTTTCAGCTCTGGCTAGAGTTTAAAATATTTTAATTAAATTTGAATAAATATTTTCTAAATTATTTGCTATCAAAAACGAAAAAAATTCTTTTGTGTCTAATTTGTTTTCATTTTTCAATTCGGATATTAAACTGCAATAGCTACATACCAAGAGAGGAAAATAGTGCTTTTCCTTCCGCGGATATCCAAGGGAGCAGAATATGGCTAATCTAAGTTTATACAATCATACAATTGCCAACGCAAAAGAAAAAAAATTGTTTAATTGAAAACGATTAGTTACCACGCACCTTGTGGCTCATCTTCAAAACTAAAATTATCTGAGTTTTGTCCTATTTTTATAACATCTAATTCCTTAACATAAACATCTTGACTCTCAACCTCAACTTAAGCTTTGTTAGTATGAATATCAGAACTGGAAGCTGTTACATTCATTATCTATATAGGTTGTGGAGTTACCATGGAACAGTTTAAAACAGGTCCAGATGATACTGCATTGGCTTCCGAAAGTTCCAGATTACTAAAAAGTTCGCGAATAAATAATATTAACTATTCAACTTTACTTTACCATCCTTTATGTTGCCGTTGATTTTTGAACTCAATGCCGGAGTTCCTCAAAGATGTATATTATCTCCTACACTGTTCCTGCTTTATATCCACGATCTCTTAGACAGGGTATTCTATTTACAGCTTTGTAGACGACAGCGCTCTAATATCCTAATTCATGTAACAGACTCCAATGACCGCTGCTCGTTTTCAACACGAGTGAAATAATGAGATTGCTGCCATCAATGAGGATATGACCGCCATCGTGGAATGGGATGAGGAAAACAATTTCCAGTTTAACGCAGGAAAGATCAAGCAGGTGTCTTCTCGAAAAAAGTAAACACCGCAGGACCTGACTTATCAGTGACAGGAGAAATACTGACTCTAGCCTCATCCATAAGCTTGCAGGGCGTCAACGTAGAAAACAAAATGTCTTGGCGTAACCACATCACCAAAATCGCCAAGGCAGCAGCACAAAAGCTAGGAGCACTCTATAGAGCAAAACACTTGTATACACCTCATCAGCTCTTACTGCTCTATAAGGCCCAGATAAGACCATCTCTGGAATGCTGTTCCCATGTGTGGAGCTCGGCACACAATCACTTTTTCAAGACATTGGACTCCATTCAGAGGAGAGCACTCCGTCTTGGTGACTAAAGACCTTGAACATCGAAGAAAAGTGGGAGACCGATCTCTTTAATATCGATACTACTCGGAAGGTGTTCGAACGAGCTGGCATTTATGATTCCGCCCAAAGTTGTGCCAAACAGAAATACCTGTCAGACATAAGCTGCTCATGAACATACGATTCAGTTGCGAACACCTAGGGCGTCGCTGTTCCGTGACTCCCTTTTCTGGAGGACTGCTTCACTCTGGAATGGACTTTTGAGTAACGTCTTTCCCGAAAACTACAACCTACCAGCGCTTCAAATCTAACGTCATCTTCCCACACTCACCGCTTGTTGAGTGGTGTATGGTTTTCCTTTTGTATGTGTGCCGAATATAAAAAAGGAATAATACGAATTATCTGACTGTACATTTACATCATCAAAGCCTTGAGGAAGATCCGGATCGAACCACCTTTTGATAAACGAATTGCAAATTGATTCTTTTCATGGCAATTCATTTGTTGTCCCGAATAGAGAAATGTTAAACATGATTACTGATGTTGCTGCCATACTTATAAATCTCACCGCTTGGTACAGTCTGGACACATGATCAAATATAGTCAACGCCCACCACGCACACCTCCCACCCATATTGAGATATCTTTTTATTATTATTATAGATTTGCTTGCCTTTAGGGCATTCGCACTGCCTCTAAAGAGGAAAGTTCACTTAATCTCAGATGCGTTAAGCATCAGACCGATTAAGCTCTGCTGGAACCCTCTCCGTGTTATGGGATCCTTTAAGATCTGATGTTTTCGATCTTGGGGGTGTCCCATGAACTTTCGAACATTCGATCGAAAGCATAACAACTTTCTGAATGGGCTTGTAGAGGTTTTTAGTCAGCCCTAACTTCTCGATATTTCTAGATAGTTTGACGGGATTCAATGCCTCCTATTCTGACCTGGTACTTGGAAATCTTCTGAGTGTTTTTTTCGAGAAGATTTGGGGTATTCACTTTCACAAAGATTGCAATCTTGGAAGATTTGTTTAGTGGTCTATTTTGCATCACTGTTTGGTCGGCTTAGATTGTGCGTTCCCAATAGAGTCGGAAGTCGCAGTTTTTCAGAACTATTTGAGGTTTGTATTTGTAACAAGGAACCCAACCCTGAATGAGAAATCCTAGAATGTTGGCTAGGTCCTCTTGAATAATCTGGGCAACATTATCATGTCTGTTCTTATATTCCTCTATTTGGGGATCTTTGACGATGTATTTCAGGTAGTTTCTTGTTGTAACCACCTGATATTTTGCATTGCCAATAAAACACTTTCCGTTATGATTATTATTAATATAGCTACTATTTATTTGCGTTCCTTCTCTAACTGTTCCCAGATTGTCTGTATACTTTGGTTTTCTACAGATGTCGATAAAATTATTTTGTAGTTGTTTTTGTTACAATGTCATCGTCTTCGTTAACGAGTTGCTTTATGTATTTTTCTCCTTTTAGTGTTTTTTCTAGGTTAATGTGTTTCTGAGTTGTCGGTGGTTCTACTTTCCTAGGCCATTGTGAATCTTTCTTTTTATTATTTTATCTATTGCTGAAATAGTTTGTGGTCGTCAACAGATTACATACATATACATACAAATTCCCATCATACATTCTTTCATGAAATTAAAATGAAGTTGAACTGATAATGCATTTCCATTTGCTTGCTACTAACTGCATTATCAGCCACATAAGACACAATTTATAGGCTCACATAAAGATTACTTAACTTCACTACAGTGAAATACTATGGGCTATTTTTTCTCGATAGGTTGTATAGACTACAATAACAAACGGCCTGTGGTGTGAAAAACATTGTTTTTAACACGAACATTTTTACATAATTTAAAAACAAAACATTATTAGGTGTAATCAAAATAAACGGTTTTTCATTTTATCATTTCATTGATTCAATCATTTTGATATAGATTGATTGCTACGTATCTGTTCATACATATTCAACTTTCGATATTATAGATTTTAGTTTAGGTTTAGATATTATTAAATTATGGTCGTCTGATATTTTTAAATATGGAATTCTATGTCAAGGCCTCATTTTTCGATATAATAATAATAATAATAATAATAATAATAATAATAACCGCGCAGGGGTAGTTAATTCGGTAGCTACTTGAGAAGTGACAACTCCACGGGTCCTAGTTACCTGGCACTAGGATAAAAATGTCGTATCACCTGCATTAAAGAGGGACACCCATGAAAATAGTGCAAATAAGGAGACTCGGAAAAATGCCGCTGCCTGGGGATTCTTGGATCCACTGCTGAGAGTGACCACATGCGAGATAGTGGCGATAGAACGTCGGTAAAAATGCTACAGCCGAACCTACTTCCAAGAACGGGAATTTTACAAGATCAGATATTGTTGATGATGGGAGTTGCCTTTTTAGATCAGTGAGCTTATACGGCCACCATAAACAACTCACTGAAATACATACGCCATAACTGGACCATGCGCTAGTTGAAGATAATAGAATGCGAAACATCGAAATTTACCATCCTCATATGGAAAAAGCAACTACATATGGAACAAGTCTTGAGATACTTGCTCTCTCTGAAATGCAAAAGCTCATTATCTACCATAAGCAACGGAGAACGCGAATGAAGAAAATATATTTCAAAGACAAACCAACTATAACAAATTAAATAAGGCATACTGAGACAATTTGAACAATCCTGAAGAGGGATATTTTGAACTACTCACACCATAAATGAAAGATATCGATGAATTTGAAAACATTGATCAATAAACCTCGAACGAGCATCATCAAAACAAGAATGTCGCAAGAACAAGTCCCTTGTAATAATAATAGATGCTTTATTGTCCAAAAATTTTCCAATCTGTAGACAAGCTAGAGCTAGAGTACAAAACATATAAAAACACAAATAGAAACATACAATTAAAATAAAAAGAAAAACCTAACTATACAAAACTTTATACAATTATGCAAATTGTAGGTGGTCAAAATATTATATAAAATATTAAATATCATTAAACATGAAATCAAAATTCGGTATCGACATCATCTGAGAGGACAACCCAGTCAGTTGTTAGACTTAGGTGCTTGAAATTTAGAAAATTTTGGTCCAAAAAAATACGGCATAATTTGCGCGAAGCAATTTTGGATTTTACCGAAAATTCTGTTAATACTGTCTCATGATCAGAGAAACCCGAGTTAAGGACAGCACAGTCAACAAATTCTGGATCAAAAGATGACACGACATAGTCTATCTATAGTATTAGAACTAGTTTTAGTTATTCTAGTTGGTGAGTTAATATGCATGATTATACCAAAAGAGTCGAAAATAGACCGAAGGGATTCTTGAGCAGCACACGCACTGGAAAAGTCAACATTAAGGTCGCGACACAAAATTAATTTGATTCTTAAAGGCAGGGGCTCAAGCAAGCTCAGTAATCTTTGACTGAATATATGCATGTCAGCGTCAGGAATTCTGTAAATACAAACAAGATAGAGGTCAGAAGCATTATGATAGACGATGGAAAATTCAAATACTTTCTCACACAATAAATTATCGAACTTAGTCACTGCCGAAAAGTCGTTGTTAGTAGACATTATCATAGCACCTCCATGAGATAAATTACTTCTATTAAGTCTAGTTACTGTAGTATATTTTTTGACAAAGACAGGCTCATCAACATTTAACCATGGCAATGATTTCTGGAAAATTAAGCTCTTCTAATAATAGAAATAATTCATCTGTTTTGTGTCTTAAGGACTGAATATTAATAAGAAAAACAGTAAGCTTGCCATCATCCAATTTTTCAGAGGGTGCTTGAACCTCTGTTCGCGTGAATCTACCTAAAAATTCCCCCGTCCAATCGGAGAGGCAGTAGCAAAATAATTGCTATGACTTTCCCTAAACTTCTGAAGGTGTTTAAGTCTCCCCGATGAAAAGAAAGACCAGAAGGTAGAGAGATCCGTTTCAACCTCAGCAGGACCAATACCGTAGGCGTCGTGGAAGCGATAATATAACTTACGCAAGGAGTCCACGTCACTAGGAAGCCCCTCCGAAGCTAGAGCTAATTTGATGCTGGTGTTGGTGTACCCTTCAAAACAAACACTGGAGGATTGATCATGGAGATAGGCAAGGAACATCCGAAGAGCCTTTAATATGGAGGAGTGACTAAGAGAACCAGGTCAAGACCGTAGTGTTTTGTGGACAGAACTTACAACCACCAAGGCAAGGCGAGACCGATAACGCATGGCGTGGAATAATGAAATGAACCTTGCGATATTGCTTAGAACTACACAGACTTTTCAGTATAAAATATCCTAATCACATAATAAATACAAACAAGCAAGAATATCCACACTTTGCACAAACAACAGATATGCAGGAACAATCACTCTCATCACGAACGGCACCACAAGACTACGTGGAAGACCAACATCAAATGAAGATCGCAAACAACAACTTCAAATATATTCGAGATCAAACAATACCTAAAAAGGGAAATGGAAATAAGTTTAACAATCTAGGGAGGTAGCAATCCAACCTATCAGAAATATACTTGAGAAATGACACTTTAAGAAAGGCACAAAAGTATTAGTAGACAGGATGAACAGAGAAATTATTGCCGGATATTTAGACACCACAGGCACACTGGAAGGAATTCACACAGTGAGCTATGTAGTAGTCTCCGCAGTATTAACATGTAACAAATAGAGAACTTTAAAACACAGAAAACAAAGACAAACGCACCTAGATGGCAACAGAGAATAAAAAATAATATAATAAAGCTGAGAGCAGACATAACGCAGTATATAAATGAAAACAAAGCAAAGAAAATTTAAGCATTGAAAATGTAACAAAAAATAAAGAGGAAATAACTGCAGGAACTTTCGATACACTCAAACAAAATCCTCAGCACGCCTACTCAAATACAAGTATTCCAATGACAGAAAAGCAGATAACGCTCTATTCAATCGCAATGAAGAACTATTCTATATAAAAATAACAATAACGGAAGACATTAAAATAATACCACCAAGTCAGAAGAAATCGCCGAATTCTGAGAAGGAATATAGTCAGAGCAGTGACACAAGCAGATAAAGAATACACGCCGCTGAATCTTTCACAATCTGAAGCACAACCACAACGAGTGCAAACACCACAAGATAAACTAGAACAATGGTGGAAATTATATGGAAATCACATATACATTATTAAGAACGAATATATCCACAAAGAAGACACATACAAGTGGCTACAGAAAGGACAACTCTACCCAGAGACAGAGAGCTTCATATTAGCGATATAGGTAATAGTAACCAAGTACTACCAAAAATACATTATGAAAAAAATAGAGATAAATGATCTATGCAGAAAAATTACATTAACACCAGGAAACAATTACTCATGTATAGGAGGATGCAAAATACTAGCGAGTACAGCATACACAGAAAGACACATCATTCCTTCTTCCTCGTCAATTGGACTACTGGATGTCTCGGTCAACAGCAATATGTCCTGGCATGACAACGTTGCTAGCATCGCAAAGTCAGTCTCGCAGAAGCTTGGTGCGCTATTTCGCAATAAAAAACTATATACACCGCAGCAACTACTCTTGCTCTACAAAGCGCAAATAAGACCGTGCTTAGAGTATTGCTCACACATCTGGGGTGTCGCACCTAAGAACACCCTAAAGCTACTGGAGTCCATTCAGGAGAGAGCTGTGCGTCTCGTCGGCAGTTGACCCGAGATCTGGATAGTCTGGAACACCGCAGACATGTGGCCGAGATTTCCCTGTTTTATAGATATTTTCACGGCAGATATTCCCTGGATTTGGCCCGCATCATCCCGCCCGCAGCAGCACCTATCAGACATTCACGACAGACGGGGCGCACTCGTTCGTCGTACAACTGAAAACTGCGATCTTGACCTAGATCGTCGCTTTACAAAGTCTTTTTTGTCTTGTGCACTGCATCACTGTGGAACTCACTCCCAGGACATCTGTTTCCCCCTAATTACAGCCTACAACTGTTTAAGAACCGTGCCAATCAACATCTTCGCACACACACCGTTCGTCGAGTGCCATAGCATCTCTCCCATTAGTATGCGTGCCACTGCCGTAAAGAAATTCAATGGTGGTATCCAGTTTGGAATCCGACGTTTCGTCTTCAAGG
>MU184730.1:27554-41460 GCA_016904865.1 Pissodes strobi
AATAACGCTACACCAAACACTTATAGTTTTCCATCCTGAAGCTTTAACACCCTTAACAAAATGAGTTTTCTTGATTCCAGTAATGGGTATCAATCATGTCTATTATAGACACTTTTTGTGCAAAGTCTGCCTATATGTTCATATTATCCGGAAAAAAGTGTGGCTCATGTATAGATTCCAGCATTTAGCATTACAAAATTCAAGCTGTTTGCGTTTATTTTCTTCAGAAAGCTATTGAGCCTATATAATATTTGTATTTGAACTTCTTGAGAATGATTTAGACTCTGTAAAACGTAGTGATTAATGCTTCACATTCATGCTATCGGTATAGAATGGGTCGGGTTTTCAAGAAATTAGTTAAGTTGGGGTTTGGAACCTTCGGTAAAATGCACTACAACACAATTTAATCCGCAATACCAAAAATAGAATTTTTGCATCGCGTTTCACTAACCATGTTAGCATCATGAGGAGGTGATTAAAACTAAACTTACAATTTATCTAACTGTATTTTATACTAACTGTTAGTGTTTGCTTAATCAAGCGAAACTAAAACGAACCAATCCTGGGATCCTACTAATCACGCTCGATTAACCAATATAATGGACTATACGTACATTTAATAATTTCGTATGCTTTCAATAGTCTTCTATGAGATACATGAATTAATTTTAAACATTTTTATATGGTCCAAAATTATCAATGAACCTTTATATTGAACGCGAATGTTTCACCTGCCGTAGAATAAATTTATAACTTGACTCATCTTTCTAAAACTGGATAATATCCTCAATTTTAGTGTTTTTTTAAATATGTTCAGTATAGATTTTTCGGTGTCAGAAATTCATTCATTTTTCCTGTTTATATATTTAGTTATATTTATTACTGATGTATATGAACCATAAATTTGATATAATTATATGATATTGCGTTCTTCAAATAGGAGATCACTAGAGTAGGTGTAATTTTTATTATTATTTGTAATATTCTAACAACGATTGATTACACCCAAGAAATTGATTTCTCTTCTATTATTGAATAATTGCTTTATCGTATACTCGTTCTCGGTACCTAATGATACGCATTATTCACTACATCATCCACTAAGCCCCACAAGTATCTGGCATGACGAAAATGACCCAACATGTTATACATTTTGTTTTAATCACTAAACAGCTTAAACATAACAAAAATATTTACATTTGTTTATCCTGCTATATATCTTATATGCATAATTTCTCGTGTATTAATTTCTGATTTATGTTTAGGTAGTTTTAGTTCATGAAAATGAGGCAGTTAGTTTTTCCAGATTAATGATTGGTTTAATAATATTCATGGTGATCCATTAAAAATATAAGCCTAACCTAGGATATATAATATAGATTTTCCACTGCCACAAATGAAATAAATAAAATAATAGTTATGCACAGGAACAAAGTAAATCCTGGAATTGCATAAAATTTCCCACATCGTTTGTTGAAATTTAACCAGATTTTGCGCAGTCCAATCGTCCAATTAATTTTTACGTTTAAGTGATTTGTAAGATATTTTTCCAGATATAGATTTTACCTATGTCTGTATGGATGACTGGTGAGCACAGTGACTGTTTTCCAAAATACAAGATTGGGTTAATCTTGGCTATTGTTGCTTAGACTGAGTTGGTTTTGGTTAGTTTGGGTTAGTGTTGTTTTGTGTTATTTTGTGCAAGCCTCGGCGAAATAATTTTAATTAGTCTGTGTTTCGGTTCGTTTAAGCTATTAAGAGGTGGCGTTAATGATAGGGTGAAATCATTTCGGTTAGTTTGGGTTAGTTTAGCATTAGTTACTTTTTTGATTTGCCTAATTGCCTAACCACAACTAACCCAGACTAACTCAAATTAACCCAGACGAACCAAAACTAGGTACCCCGATTAACTAAAACTAACCAGAGTTCAGAGACAAGCGCGCGTAGCCCCAAGTAACTCAACCCCAAGTAACTCAAACTCAAGTAACTCAACCCCAAAGTAACTCAAACCAACCACAGCTGTTCCAAACTAACCAACACTAACCCAAACTAACCAAAACCAATCCAGACTAACCGAAACAAACCTAGACTAACCAAAACTAACGCCAATTAACTACGCGCGCTTGTCTCTTCACTGGGTTTCTTATACCAAAAAAGGGTTTAAAATGCACATTTAGTTTGACAGATTAAAGTACAAAAATCGCAGAATTTAGCGTGCGCCCATATAGTAAACAATTAGGCCAGCGGTAGTTATTTACTAAACGGTCGCTGATTTAGAACCCCCTGTATAATATAAATATTGGTTAATATGGGTTTCCGCCATCAAAAAACGTTTTAAAATGGGCATTTTTATCGAGTTTGACAGTTTAAAGTACAAAAATCGCAACATTTAGTGTGCGTCCTTCTAGTAAACAGTTACCATTGGGAAACCTAGAAGCACTATAATACAAAACCTCAGAACTAAATGGGAATCAAGTGGAAGATTTTCTGTTAATGTATGGGGGTATATGACTTCCAGAGGGCTAGGAATATGTCACCATATTCGAGGAACTCAAGTTTATATACACATCCTCTAAAATGTTATGTTATGTGCAAACAATAGGTTTCAACAAGAACATTTTATATACCAGCATGATAACTGCCCCGTCGATACAGCAAGGAGAGTTTCGGACTGGATACGGAAAAATAACATTTCATTGTTACCTTGGCCCTCAAGAAGCTCTGGTATCAATCCAATTTAAAACGTTTGGGGATATATCGTGAAAGAAATTTAAAAAAAAAAACATGATTTCCATCCAGAAAACACTCATGATTTGTGGAACAAAATTAAAGAAACCTGGAATAATTACAATGTTCATCATGCCCAAATGCTGGTGGCATCAATGCCCAGACGTTTAAACCTATTGGATGCAAAAATAAAATGGATCCGTTTTAAAGTATTAAACCAATGTTTTTTTATTATTTGAATAATCTGTTTTGTAATTAATTTGGAAGTTGTATCTTATTATATATTATTAACCTGATTTTTCTTCTGAAATTTTTCTTCTATACCTCTTCCTGCCCTTCCATCCAATGACCCTGGATTTTCCCATTTTGTTTTGCGGTCTTGTATAGTGCTTTTTAGTTTTCCAACTCCCTCAACTACCATTTGTATAGGAATACTTTCTTGGAATAAATAATTTTATATTATAACCTTTTTCTGTTATTAGTGAAGTAAGAAACGGAAGGCATAAAGGTGAGATAAAGGTAAAAAGGCCCAGTTTAACAATATATTCAAAAATGACATAAAATGTTAACCTCAGTGTACGAAATTTTATTTTCGTCACTGTACAGGGTTATCCAACGAGGACTAGACAAGGCGATTTTTTACTTTCCCGGTACTTTAAAAAAAAACTGAAATAGCCATCTTATGTAATTTTCTCCCGCGAATTCGGATATGTTCAGCAAAGAACAATTGAACATCAAATAAAAATGCTAGGGGCCACTTTGATATTTTTATAAATGGAACACCCTGTATATGACTACATTTTTGGACTCTCTAGAAACACATTTTGTGTATAATATCATATACCTATCTTTAGCTGTTTACCAAATATTGGCAGTTGAAAGTCGGGCATTTTGACACTTTGACAGGCTCTAAAATCTAAACCGCACGAGATCAAAGAAAACGGTTTGCACATTCCTATGTTGAGTTGACCAGTGCATTCATTAATCAAAATGATATATAACTATAATATATACGATATAGAAATCAAACGATCTACAGTCGTTTAACAGTAAATTCATTAATGAAAATGATCTATAACGATATTATATGCGATATACACGGAAAAAATCAAATTTGCAAATAAGAAAAGTTTTGATGTCGATATTGTTGTGAAGGAGTCATGTTTACCTTAGAGATGCTTGCCTTTGGCTCCACCTGTGTTTTCAATTTTGAAGAAAGTAGAGCCTCTTCGGCTTTAGCTCCAGGGTGTAAACAACACAAGTGTTAGTTTAGTGCCTCTAACGAAGGTAAAAAATCTTAAAGGAAACTGGAAAACGGTCGACGTTTCGAGGACAGATTTGTTCCTCGAAACGTCGACCATTTTCCAGTTTCCTTTAGGTTTTTCAGCTTCGTTAGGGTTACGGTCAAGCTAGCACTTGTGCTGTTTACACCCTGGAGCCAGAGCCGAAGAGGCTCTACTTTCTTCAAAATCGAAAACACAGGTGGAGCTAGAGGCAAGCCATTGTAAGGTAAGAAAAGTCTTATCCTTAAAGATAAATATTTGGTGCAAGTTTATAATGCTTCAGTCAAGTTTATTCAAGGCATAATTTAAATATTCATCTATTCTTGGATGTAAGTTGCATATTTACTTGATTTCTATTATCTTAGTTCGAATATGAATAGAAGGCAGGATATATTAAAGAAAAAAAATCTTTTATGAAATGTAGTACTTCGGGGAGAGACGCCGCGCCGCGGTAGTAATATTTTACCAATTCGTAAATAGATGGAGCAAGTGTTGCAACTACGTTAAAATATTTGGTCAAAGAATAGAATCTGGTTTAGTTTTTACCGGGAGCGGATGGCGTGCATAGTGAGAAATATCGGCATTTTATTTTACGGCTGCACGACGCGCTAGACAGAAACTTTTACCGCATATTTTGGGCCGCGTATATTTTCTTGGGGTAAGACTATTGTTGCTTTATTTTTAATTAGCACTTAGATATTGACGAAACCTAAACACTTACAGTGAATTAGGTTAGCATTTTAAAAACAGATTGAAAATATGAGGTGCGGCGTCTCACCCATGACAAAGGAGAGACGCCGCCGACATGTCTCAGGGGGAGATGCCGCAAAAATATTTCTGTTTTTGGTGTTCGCACTAGTCTAATTGCGGCATTTGCAGTTTTAGAATGTGTCCTAGGAAATATATCCGAAAATTATCTGGAAAATCAAAAGGCAACTGGACCGAGGAAGCGTTAGCTGAAGCTATTGAAAAAGTACAATCACAACAAATAAGTAAAAGAGAGGTAGAAAGGAGGTACGGGATTCCGATCAGTCCATCTCATCAGAAATATCCAGAGACTGTTCAACAGAACAACGATGTTCTCAAGAAACATACCGAATACCCAGCTTTGCCGACAATTATTCTGAAGATCTGACACAATTACAATCGAAAGAAGACAGTGAAAATCAGTTTTCTGTTGCAATATCACCTGTTCCTAGTACATCCAAGAATACTGAAAACATGAAAGTAACACCATCGAAATTCTTAGGCGATATATCCCCTTTCCCGACAATTCATGTGCCTTTCAATAAAAGAAACAAGCAAGATGCACAGATTTTAACATCGGAAGAAAATATCTATAAAAAGAAAAATACATAAAAGAAAATAAAAAAAACAATTTTGAACTCGGTTTCCAACAAGAAAGAACAGTTGAAAAAAACATTTCAACGAAGAAAACGATACCAACTAGAAATGACAAAAGCATAGCTTTAGATGATTGGTCAGAAAGCGACGATGATCCTTTGGTTAAAAAAGTAGAATGTGAGACAGATGAAACTTATTGCGTTGAATGTTATGAAGGATATTCGAAAACCAAAAAGAAATCTGACTGAATACACTGTGTTGTTTGTGATTTATGGTTACACGAGACCTGTACAATATACCCCAACGTTTGTAATGTTTGCGGAAGAGGAGAATTAAAAAAGAAAATGAAAAAATAACGCTGCTGAATTTCTCCTTCACTATTGACGCGTTTCTCGCAGATATGGGAGAGACGCGGCATAGAAATTATTTTATTTTTATTATTATATTGTTATTTCTTGCTTTTCTAATGTACTTTTTATGTATTGAGGTAATCCTAGATTTTTATTTTACCGTTTTCCGTCATTAGAGTCTAATAAATGTTCTTATTTTCATAAATATTGTTACGTTTTTCCCGTGGGTTCTTAACAGAATTACAACTTTGCTTATTTTCAACTAATACTCTCTTTATTCACTACCACTGTATACAATTTAACACTCTATACTACTCTTATAACTTTACCACTAATATCTATTCAACACTCAACGATTAACTGAACTGAACTATCCGACTAACATTCGCCTTAGGTCTGCTTATATATAATCTTAAATCTATCACGAATATTCGGGAAGTATTCCGACGCCACTCTATATGATCTCGACGAGGCCATCGAGACCATTCCAGCTATCCTGAAACTTCGCGACCGGCCGGGCGATGAGTCATACAGACAGGGAAGCGAGCGGCACGGCGGCGGCTAGTTTTATAGGGTAGCACAAAAACGTTCGGATGGTTGTATAGGCTAGCCGTAACAATATGATTATTTTCTTAAAAGTGCGGCAACTCTCCCGGAATTACCCTATTTACCTTAAAAGAAGTTTCTGGTATTCTTATTTTCATAATAGACTATTAGACTTGAATAAAGAAAGTTTGTTCTTCTTATAATAATAATTACACTCAAATCAAGAAAACTAACTCTATTTTTAAGTTTAAATATATATTTGTATTGACACATATTATACTTATACCAAGAATAGTTAATATTGCATTAATCTACTATTCTTGAGTATAGACTATAGCAATGCGCGTGCATGATTGATTTAACACGTTCGTATCCACGTCTCCTGTAATTTTATTTGTGGTGTTGCTGCAGTATAGCCTGGAAGATGATTTAATGTCGGGCGGTTGTTTTTCGTGTGAAGTAGTTAAAAGTGTGTAATATTGAATTATTAAAATCCTGGGACTTAGAAAAAATTATTCCAAAGTTTTTAGGTAAGTTTTCAGCTATTAAGGTTAATAATAATGTAAGTAACTGTTATCAAATGCCTACATATGCTGGCGGCGTCCACGCTTCCAGCATGTGTAGGTATTTGATAACAGTTACAATATTAAATCACATTATTATTAACCTTAATAGCTAAAAACTTGCCTAAACACTTTGGAATCATTTGTTCCAAGTCCCAGGATTTCAATAATTCGTACATTATTAAACACTTTTAACTATTTCACACGAAAAACAACCGCCCAATATAATATATTTTGTAATTCATTGAAGCATGTCGTATGTTTACAGACAGAATAGTAATGTTTGCTTTAAATCCAATTTATACTTATTTTAAGAATATATTCCACTTTGAAGGACTTCTATTATGTTTAGTTAAAATATAACACAAAATCTATTGAAGTATAATATAAGTATAACATAAATATACCTATCTTCATGAAAAAATAATACCCCTGTACTTGTTTGAAGTATCTACTCCTAAATCAGTACTCACTTAATCTTACTAAATAAGGATAACGTTTTATTTAATTGAAGTATAACTACACTTGCGACATAGGAAATGCAGTTTAGCGTTATAATAAGAATATCTTTTTTCGGTAGAAAGCAAACGACCTACAGTCGTTTAACAGTAAATTAATTAATGATGTCATTAATAGGAAGAAAAGGTAGATCACACGTGTATCTAGTAGATTTGCATCACGCCGGCGTTACCTGCAAGCCACGTCTCCATCATGTGGTTGTATTATCTTGACAAAAGGCCTCTGTGCGGTTAAATGAAACTCGGTAGGTTGGCATAGAAAGACCGCTGACTGGCGTTGAGCCCCAAAGCGAGGAAATTCTACCCCACGTAAGGGTGTTCGTCTCACGGAAGGTCCCTAATTAAATTATAAATAATTTGTTCTATTCAATATAGATATAATAACATGTAACAAACCTTGTTTATATGGGAAAGCTAACCATACTAGTCGAGAAACTTCTTAATCAGCATCAGACAAATAGGCCGATAATTTCAGAAACTACACCTGTCAGTATGTTTGCCAATTAATTTCACTACAAAATCAGACGGTATTTAGACCTGATGGACCAAAAGAACAACGAAAATTTCAGATATTGAAAGCCGGTAGTCTTTTAGAGAAGGCCCCCAAAAAAAGTATATATACCATATCTGTCAAGAGAGCTCTAAAAGCTTACCGCTTCAAAAATATCCAAGTTCTCCGATCATGCCCCATTTTTCCGTTTAAATGAGATATCGGGCAAATAAATCTACTTGCTTATCACGAAAACTATATGCTAAAAGCAAAATTTTGCCTCTGCCATAAAATCCACCATAAACTCCCTCTAATCACCAAAAAATGTCCACTTGTTCCAATCCTGACCCTGACCCATTTTTTCGGCTTCATACCGTTTTCGATGAGATTCAAGGCAATTAAATGTATAAATCTACACATATTTTATCCTAAGTGTCAGGTCAAAATTTGAAACACGTGTCCCTTCACACTTCCCATAATGCATCAAAAGCAGAGCTATCTATGCAGACTCGTAAAATTGCTAAAATATTGGACATTTTTTTACGATTTACATATTTCAATTTAACCTCGATTTTCTCTATTTTCCGATTTCTTTCGAAAAATTATTATAGAACGTTTTTATAGCAGAGATCATGAGGTTTACGAATCTGAGATTAGTTTCCTGAAAATATGCGTTAGCTGGCACATACGCTTAAAGAGGATTTTTCGATTACCGACACCAAATGTCATTTAACGGATCTTGCACATAGCGAGAAAATAATTCCTGTATCAATATCAACAAATAAGTAGAAATACTAAGTTAAATACGAACAGTTAGAAAAAAATAGAGGCACCCGAACGCACCTATATCTTATTTATTTATTTGAAAAAAAAACACCTAACAGGCATAGAATCCCAATTAATAGATAGTGTCAGATAACCATAATTACAAAATAATTATGTACTATTTTTGATTTTTTATTTTATTTTTTGAATGAAACACAAAGGTTTTAAAGTTCCACAATTTATTTTAATAAACCATGTTTGGACACATGGTCCCTTTTTCAACCCGACTAACTGAAAATGTGCAAAAATAGATTAAAATATCCTAAGTAGATAACAGAAAGGAGACCATAAACTTAAAGGTATCAATCAGTCGATTAATTATGTACTATGTAAATGTTACGACATTACTAGAAATAAAGCTAAGCAAAACATTACCCCTATTACTAAAAATAAATCTAAATCTAGCATTCAACAGAAACCCAACTAACTGCAGTTTCCAAAGCAAGCAAAAGCAATATCAGAGAAGTTTCCCTCAGGCTCAATTTTATTACAGTCATGAATTTACTCTGTAAAAATTATTAAATATTATTTAATGTGGTAATAACTTCTTTACTGTAATATCTGACTATAATAATACCTTTAAATTACACTGATTAGTTTGTCTTATCGACGTTTCTAATGAACTAGCTATAGCATTTCTTCCTGATTCCACCCTGTAAACAGCATATAATTAATTATACAATGATTATCTTCACTGTGAAAATATCGGCATTTATTTTATTCCATTTTGAAGGAATATTTTTTTTCATTTTCCTAAGCACAGTTTATACCGATTCGGTACGGTATAAACTGTGTCCTAAGTCATTAAAATTTAAAACCGTACCACCAAAAATGCAAAACAAATTAAGTATGCAATTGCAACTGGGGATATCGATTACTAATTATTTCTTTTGACTACTTATGTCTTTAAAGTTCAAAACCGTAACACCAAAAATACAAAACAAATTAAATGTGCAATTGCAACTAAATGATGCTAAAGGAAATGCTTATTTCTCTGGAATTCTCATGATTTTTTTTTCTATTTCTTTAGATTTATTTTGATTACTAATCATTTTTCGTGATTACTGGAAATCATCATCGATTTATTTCAACTGCTTGCTAATTCCTAGAAATCATTTATCATTATTACCTCTTCCGAAATGTACGGCGCGGCGGCGCGGCGATTACTAAGGTTAGACACCCCTGGTAAAAGCTATTTATTACTTTTCCGTTTTTATGAGTGTCCCTAACTAAAACCGCCAGCGGATTAACCTGTTAAATTAAACAGGAACAAAAGTTCATTAATTTCCCTAATTATTGTGTTTTATTTTTCTGAATATAAAGTATCCTATCGGTTATTAAAATTAAGTTGTTTCAGGAAATGTTTGACACGCACTACCATTTTACTTACATATTTTACGAAAAAACGCAAATCATACTTTTGATAAATTATTATAAGCAGCTGCTACTTGACTAAAAATATTTCAAAAACATCATTACTTAGTGACTTTCGATTAATTTTCTACTTTTTCTTGCTTTCAGAAATATCTACTAAAAGTTTGCCAAGAATGTTAGTTAATTATATTATTTAATTATTCAATGTTTGACATTTTTGGCACTAAAATTTTTCCTGGTGCAATACGGGAAATTGGTTGATTAGGCGGATGGAAAATTTATTGATTTTTCGTTTGCTGTGTGGAAATTGATTACAAATTTTCACATGTTATTAGGGGAACTTAATCTCGGAAAGTTATTTTGAATCACACAGTGGTATATTTGGCCGCATGGTGGCGGTGAAGCTTGCTCTAATGCAAAAATATTTCTGAATGTGAATATGTAAGAATATTATGAAATATAATAATACAAAGTTGGAAAAATAATGGATAAAATTGCTGCTGATCCCGAATGGCATATCTATCATTTATAAAGTACTGACACAATAATAATTATTATTAGTGTGATGTCTCGAATATTTTCCAGAAAATTTTGTAAATACTAATATACCCAAATATTTTTTGCTAATTTTATTCACAAGGAAATTGCTTAGTATATTTAATTTCTGTTTTTCGCTTAAAACTCGAAAATTGCGCATCCTACAGAAAATTTCACTCCTATCAAAATCAAATAAGAGAATAAAATTTCGCATCGAATGACCTACTTTACAAATTGGTTTAGCCATTTAGCCACAATCTTTTTCATAAAAAATTTAATCAATCAAAAATATCCTGTAGTAAACAGTCAAATAAAACTTAGTATAGCAATTTGTATGTTCTCATGTTTTTTCCAGGCATAATGGCATCCGCTAGAAGTCTTTTGATGTTAAAATTTTCCAAGGAAAATGAGCCTATACACAGATATTATAAATTGCAAATATTTCACGCTTCTAGTAAATACTTAGCCACCATAGCATGTCGAAAATATAATATGTGACGTAAACAACTTTACTATAGACGAAAACGTAGAAATAATATAAGTTGATTATTTATCCAAACGATACAAACACTGGAATTCAACACGATGAAGAAGAGATGGAAAATGACTCAGAGAACGCTGAATCTTTACTAATTAATAACACAAATTCGATGATAATTTTAACAAAGCATACAAGGAAAGTGAGGATCTCGAGGTTGACATTCAAAATGAACTTCTACTTGTTTCACCAAGTAAAAATTATGATGACAACGAAAATACCAAGACAGACAACGATGATGATCCTGATTTTAAGATCGATAAAGAAGTACCTTCAGACGAAGAAAGTTCATCGAACAGCGAATACGAAGAACAAGTGCAATGAAACATTCTAACTGAGCTTACTGAAGAAATCAAAACCTCCCAGTTGACCACCAAACTGTAGAAAACACCAAAAGAAGAAAATGTTTAACTCGAGACAAAAGGCAAAAAGAAAACGTTTACTAGGGAAATAATACGAAGGTTTGAGAAAAGTTGATGGAAAATATCGGTATGTTAAATCTGGACAATCAAGAGAACTCAGTGCAAGATGAAAATTGGGAACAAGTTCGCACAAACCAAACGACTTTGCCCTGAATTTTCTAAAGAGGAAAGATGCGTTATATGTGACACTTTTTGGGCAAAAATGGCATCTTGGAATAACAGAAAATCATACGTTAGTACTTTAGTTGATGTGAAACATAGCCAGAAGCAAAGAAAAAACATTCCAGAAGGTCCTGTAACTTTTTACTACTGCTTATTACTGTCTGTAAGAAAATGTCTTTGTCAACACTAGGGCTCAGTTAGAAATTGGTGCCCCTCCGCTGAAAGAAGTACTAGAATGCATTCCAATGAAAAGGAACAACTTACTATGTTCCTCGTGAGATAAAAGGCTCATTTACACATCACTTTAGATGTTCATCAAAGTGATAAGTGTAGATTGCCTTTCATTTGGGTTTCATCCAAAGTGTAGAATAAAGATGAACGATGAAACATATTGACCCCCGACCAACTGTTGATGATGAATAGTTGATCCCTGAACCGATGGCTCCGTGAAAAATGTAAACAAACTGCGTACATTTTTGCCGCTACTTCACTTTTTACTTTAACATTAATAGCCGCCATGCGCCAGTGCGATTGTTTGTTTGTGGTTATTATTATTAATGTAATTTTGCGTCATTTGTTGTTTTATTTTAGAGCTCAAAGCTTCTCGGAACCAAGTATCTTTTTTTATAAACGGAATAACTTTTCCGAGAAGTTATGCGAATTGTTCCTTGTTCATTCATACTTAAATGATTTCTGTACTCTTCTTCTTCTGCCCACTCTCTTAACAGCGTGGACGAAGCTCCTAGATTTTATATCCTTGAAACACACGGTTTCACCCACCACAACGTGTTTTAGCACAGCTAGTTGTTGATATAATTGAGTTCAATCCATTTATCATTCCACTTGAAATTAAGTCAATGTCATCGCCTATAATACTTTATTCCTTCGGGAACGAGACATCCTGTCACCTGGTACCACAAGTTGTTGCACCAAACACGAAATGACGAAATTCTAAGGAACAGTAATTAGTAACAGAGGTGAAACCATAAAACTGGATGAAAATATGTAAATAAGGATGATCACTGGATGATTCACTTTACAGGTACATCAAAAGTGATGCAGTGTAAATCTTGCTTAACTAAACCAATGAAAGAACGGAAACAATTTTTGCAATCGTTTTTAAACAAAATTCCCAAACTTCCTAGCCAATATTGTCGTTTATCATCCAGGAACCGGTATTCCAAAATAAAAATGATATATACCGGCAGGATTAAAAATATGCAATTGGACATAATGTTGAACTTCTCTAGAAACTATGCGTTGTGCAAGAATTAGATCGTCAAAATATAGCCCTAGTTAGGCTAAAAAAAGATCAGCGTGATTTGTGTATGGCATACCATCACAATCACACTGAAGAAGCTGACTATCGAGCACACCAACGAAGAAAGGCTGTAGCCAGGGAACGAAAAGAGAAGGATAAAGAAATGGCAGTAAGCATCCCCAGCATTCCCGAACAAGTTTTAGCCCTTACACTAGATATGCAAGCTGTGAAACTTGCCCCATTTCTAAAATGTACCTCCATTTATATTAAAAAGATGCTATGTGTGTACAACTATAATTTGTTTGATTCAAGTAGTAGAGACGTATATTGCTTCCTATGGGATGAAGCGCAAGCCTCCCTAGATGCTACAAACATAAACATAGCTTCAATCCTATACAAATTTTTGGACACTTGTATTGAAGAACATCATACACTGGAAGAAATTATCTTAATAAGTGATGGATGCGGTTATCAGAACTGCAATACTGTTCTATGTAATGGTTTACTTCATTTGGTCATTACAAGAAAAGTAACGATTGTTCTAACTTATCTTGAATTTTTGTTACTTTTTAAACTGTTAAATTTGTTGTTTAGTTAATTATTTAAACTTAAACTAATAAAACATTTTTAAAGATAACGTTTGTCTATTTTCTACCAAAAGAAAAAACTTCAAAACCACGTATGAGATATAACAATTGCTTATCTCTATTTTTTTTTTTAAATAGGCTTTCCGTCGCTTAAAAAATCCAAGTAATGTACAGTTTACAAAATCTGTTCCAAGATTTTTCAAAATGATGGGCTTAAAATGCTTTTTTTCTACTACCGTGCGTAAAGTACTCCCTTCAAGCACTCTCTAAGATTCGTAAAATTGGCCTTTTTAATGTGCAGTGCGTAAAATAAGTTATTTTACGCACTAGTGCGTAAAGTAAATCTGACATATTTTTGACATTTAGGGCAGTGCGTAAA
>MU184730.1:41470-65910 GCA_016904865.1 Pissodes strobi
CGTAAAGTAAATCTGACATATTTTTGACATTTAGGGCAGTGCGTAAAGTAAGTTATTTTACGCACTAGTGCGTAAAGTAAATATGACATATTTTTTGACGTTTAGGGCAGTGCGTAAAATAATAAATAAATATAAATAAATAATTATATAAATAATTTATTTTACGCACTAGTGCGTAAAGTATTTTAATATAATTTTTGTTTTTTCATATATATTTTTCGGTTCTAGAAAAAATTTTGTATGCTACTCATGCGTAAAGTACCCTTTTTATTCATGGGATTGTCGCATGAGCCTTTTCCCATTCATAAAAAAGGGTCACTTTACACACTTGTTGCATAAATAACTATTTTCACACTCCTGTTTTGCGGATTCAGCGACGACATAGTTTTTAAATTTTGTTTACTAAATTTAGAAATAACATACTAGACAATTAAAGCTTATAGCCATAACACAAGAAAATAAATAAAACATATAATTTCTAGCCCAAATTAACTGCCCTCCATGTTTTCCATAAACTTCGTCATATTTCTCGTAAATTATTTTCTGGTGTTCCAGTGTATTTATAATTGCTTCGTTCTCATTTTCATTTATTTTTCTTATGTCTTCGATAATTTTGCTCTGAATTTCTTCAGTATTGTTACTTCGTTCACTAATAACTCTAATGGAATGTATCCATGGGCGTTAGATCTGGGGAGTTCGTGGGGCAGCTGATTTTTCCATATCTACCCATCCACATTTTATAATTATTATGAAGGTGTCTTACTGCCAGGATGTTATGGAGAATGTAACCAGCCTTAAGCGTTGAGTGCCAGATATGTAACCTTATTTGCTAATTGCTCATGTGCTAGGTTTACTGAGCGGATAAGTTTTTTTATGACGTGGGTTTATGTCTTGGCAGTTGTGGTAGGGTGCCACTAATTTTTTTTACAACAAATTTATCAATGATTATTGATTCTTGAAAATAGGGTAATAAAATTTAGAAAAATACCCTGTAAAAGAACGTGGAAAAATTTTGAATACACAGGTTAGTTATTATTTTAACTGCAATTTACCTGAATAAACATCAATATTACAAATAGCTTATTTATTTAAAAATGTAAACTGACACCAAGTCTTTCAGGACATTTATTAATCATATCTCCAATCAATTTGAGGTTATCATTACGCTCTTAAACTAATAACAAGATTCTCTTGTAAGGTATCTCACCGATATTACCAGAATATTAAATCAAAGCAACATAAGATACCACTTGTGGAACTATGCCTTATCACCTTAATATTGCCCAAATCTTATTGTACAGGTATAGCCAGTAAATATATGCAGGTATAAATGAAATGATTGTTAACCAAACTTAATCAATCCCGTGGCAGCGACAATATTAGTACACCATTAAACAGTCCTCGATAATACCAAATCAATAAAATAACCAGTGGGGTAAATATGTATATATACAGCCGTTAAATGTCTATTGGTAAACGCATTGAGCTCAAGTCGAATCCAATATCAAGGCGACAAATTAAATTTGGTTATGTGAAATAAATTGCTGCCATGAGCTTTACAGCCAAATACAGTAAAAATTTACTCAATCAGCTATTCGGGCACTTGCCAAGTGAATTTTCTCAGTAACTAAAGATAAAATTAAGTAGGTACCTCCTTTAAAGGTAAGCTCGATGTGCAAGATAGCTAGATCAATGAATGAAACGAGAATATAAAGGATAGACATTAAATGGCCTACAGTTGTTTAATTATGAATTCATTAATTAAAATGATATATACCGGTAAGAAATACACGCTAATTTAGACAAATGACCTACAACCATTTGATTATATATTCCTAAAATGATATATACCGATAAGAAATACACGGTAATTTAGCTAAATGACCTACACTAATTTCCTTATATATTCATTAATTAAAATTATATATACCGGCAAGCTATATACGGTAAATAGGGCACTTAAATAATTCAAAATCGAGTTTACTTGACTCTGGTCGCGATGTAGACACTGGCGCTCTCTGGAAGTTGTCTCCACCACGTGGTTGCGTCACCGAAAAAAAAAACCTCGGTACAGCTAACTGACGCGACCGACGGCGAAATTAGATGGAATTCTGTCCCACAGAAGGACCCTACTTAAATGATAAATAACTTTAGTCATCTTAAATAGAAACCATCGACTCGAACATACCTTCAAAAAAAAAGGTCACCACACTAGTTCATCACACAACGTTTATGGACGATATGGCCGATAATTTTAGAAAATATACATTCTACTTAATTTGCTAAATACTGCAACGACACAGTCAGGCGGTAGTTAGACCTGAGGGTCAAAAATAGCAATGATAAATTCCGATGCGGAAAACGGCCTGCTCGTCTTGAGTGTTCAGGCCAGAATTCTCTGAAAAAAATATATACCACCTCTGTCAAGTGGCGCCCCAAACGAGCAGGTTGGAACACCGGAAGTAAAGTCGCGAGAAGTAAGGTAGCGAGAGTAGTTATCGATAACACAAATCGACCAGTAAAAGGAGAAAATCGCAATACTTTTTTTTAATAACATTTACAACGTTACAAGTACAATGATGCCAAATTATGTTTTGCCGAGTCTGCAGTGGTAACTCATCAATAAATTATTCCATTTAATTTTTTCGGTCCACTTAAGGTCCACGTATAAAAACTGGGCCTAGGACTTTAATCCTTCATAATGTAGCACCAAACTTTTATTGAGGAACGTCCTTAAAAATCACTTAGCTCAACAGCTTGTGTCCATCGGACCAAAATATGACAGCTTTTCCGGCAGTGGTAAATTACGCGGTCCACAAAATTTTATTGAAATAATTTGGATCTGGATTAAAACTTCTAATTATAATTTGAACAAATTTATGTCTTCTTCCTTTTTGTTTGTCGTTTAATTGTTAAACTGGCTAAATTTTAAAATCGTGGCATCCGTATTAATTTAAAGTTCTCTGAATTGCTTCGTAACTCTCTTGTTTCGTGGACCATACTTTATACGTCTGACATCGTCTCTGATAGATTTTCTTGGATTTTCTTGAGAATAAAGCAATACCTATAATAAGATCCCATACTTTGTTTTACCCTTTTCTTATTTACTAGAGACGCTGTATTAATTATAGTTGGTACAAATGGTTCTCCCTAACCATTCTGCACATTGTCCCGATTCTATTCTCGTGTTCTTGTAGCGTTATTATCATTCTTGAAATAAAACTCATTTTCAACCTTTCAACAATTGAATAGATCATTTTGTAAAATATTAGCAGGAAATAAGCAAATCGAAATTTAAACATCAATGCCATGACATTCAAAATTAAACCTTTATATCCAGCTAGCATCAAGCCGATATATCGAAAAAATCACAGCATTCCGTAATTGTAAAACCTTCAATGTTTCGAAAACCGTTAAGTTTTCATAGGTGAGATGTTATACAAAAAAATTGCAGAATTTAATAGAAAAATCAAAATCATTAAAAATGTGGTGTATTACATTAAAAAAAAAAGAAAGTTCATATATGCCTTGCTTTTTTAAACATCATGTATACATTAAAACAAAACCATACAGATGAAATCAAACAACTTTTATAACAAATATTGAGGATCTTTCCATTTAAAGACTTATCTGGATCACCCTGTATAAGATAGTAATAATAATAAATATACTATAGCGATGGCGAGTAAAAGTTTTGAATGAAAATACCTTCGAAGTTAATCTTATATAAACTGCTTCTATCTTTTCAGATCTGAAAAGCATACAGCATAAGTTTATTAATTCCTTTCATCATTATGTTTTATTTTATCTGGCTATAAATCTCACTGGTTGTTAAAAGTAAGTGGCTTCAGGAAATGTTTGATGGGCGTTACAATTTTCTGTATTTTACGAAAACACGCAAATCACATAACTTTATCAATTATACGCACCTGCTACTTTGCCTAAAAATATTTCAGGCATTATTAGTGACATTCTAAATTTTTTTTACATTTTCTTGGTTTTAGATTTTTTTTTACATCACATTTATTTTATAATTATACCAAAAGTTTGCCAAGAATGAACAGTTTTTGTGATTCTATCTAATAATGTTACTTTACGTTGATCAATTGAAATCACCTGTTAATGAATGCCCTTTTCAATACAATCAAGTTCGAATAGTTACCTAGTTGTCTTTCTAATTTCATCAATAACAATGCTGATGCGATATCATCAATTTTACTAACCTAATGTCAATTTGCGTTGTTACGATGAAAGTAGGTCATTATCACCTACGGAAACACATCTTCAATTCAGCTGACATGGTGTCATATGTATGGGTAAACGAAAACACTAACAACACATTTCTATCAGAACATAACCTCGTCAATATGATATCGAAAGCCCTTTTGTCACGTTTATCTTTTTTTTATCTTTAAATTTTCGTTATATTTGTTGGTTTAATGCGAAACAAGTTTCGGACTGTACCAGACAGTACTACAGCGTTCTCGCGTAAAAGTTTCGACTGAAAACACTTTCCGAGTTAATATAAACATACGAAATCTTTTCAGATCTGAAAATCTAAATTTACACAGATTTATTTTCAGATATCGTGAACCATATTCCAGTCGTATAGTGTGTTTCATTCCGTGGTTTCAGTCCTATGAGGTTTGCAAACTTATCAAGACTAGGAGTGAGCAATTATCAAATGTCATAAACGATTTTTGATTATTCGCTATCATCATTTTTATATATTACCTAATACGATAAGGGGATACTTTGGCATCGTTCTAGGGCCGGAAAATCCCGGGAATCGAAAACAGAGAGGACAGTTCGATAGGAATTTCTAGGAGAAAAAGTCTCTAAATGCTTCTCTGTTTCGAAAATGTGGAGAAAATGGACTTTTCAGTTAAAATGTAAAAAAAAACTTCGATTTGTGGGTAAGCAAATGAAGATTTTAACTTTTTCTCAGAAGTATTTTTTAAGAAAAGCCAATTGCGAGGATCTACACCAAAAACTATTTAGCTGCCACTTTGGAAATGATTTATGCAGGGTGAACCAATTGAATTTAAACTTTTCGTCATTTCGAGTTTGGACACTGTCAGACGATTAGTTAATTTTTTAACAACCGGTCCATATGCCTGGTCCACTAAGCGGTGTTAATATTTATACGTATGGATCATAGAGTAGACAGTTGGGCGAAGGCGCCACTAAATTTTCTAATGCCAATATATCAATGATTTTTAAGCAATGAAATTAGAGTAGTTAAATTTCGAAAAACACCCTATCTAAGAATATTGAGAAACCTGAAAAGAAATTGCGTGAACACAATTTGATCCTGACTTAAGCCTACCAAAATAAACATCAAAGATCCTAATTAAACTATTTATTTAAATATTAAATATATTCTCAGACATAAGTTGTATAATGGAAAATGAATTAGGTCCCTTATTTATTTATTTATAAAGAATTGCCTTAAGATACTTGATATTTGACCTAAAACTAATACAAACTTAACAATATATTCATATTTACAAATAAATACCTATATACTACCGACTAAGGTGGTACCTAACAAGCGTCCACCTAAACCTAAGAAAACTACACTTCTTAATGTTTTCGGCTTCATGCAGTCTTTCTGGTGGGGAGGGGAGCGTCCTAGGATCCTAGTCCTTGTCCTGGTTCTTCAGAGCATCACCTGGTGGATCATTTTGTGGATTTTCCTGAATAGCATCTCCTCTATGACCATCCTTCCTATGTTGTGGGTTATTTCCTGCGTCCTCATCGTGTACCTAAAGAATTTTGTCGCTGCCTCCTGTAGACTCTATTTTAGCGGTCTTGTCCCTGCTTCTCTGTACAGTTGGCTCGTCGGTCGTCTTGAAATCTTCCCGTCATGATTGTGCGTAGCAGTTTCCGTTCCAGCGTGTGTAGCTTCTCCTTGTTGGTTTTCGCTGCGGAGCTCCAAACCGGCGCGGCGTACGTGATTATTGGCCTGACGTAGGTGTTGTACAGTCTGATCTTGATGTCTTTGTTCAGTCTTGACTGCGGCATAATGTATGGGAATATTGCGCTTGCTGCTATTCCTGCTTTTCTCCTGGTGCCCTGGTTCATGAATGTCAGCTTCGCGTCCAGCGTGACTTCTAGGTAGTTGACGGTGTCCTGGTCCTCGAACCCCGTTGATCGTGATGTGTGTCCTTTTTCTCCTGCGGTTCTGGTTGAACTTCATAAGTTGCGTTTTGGTCTCGTTTATCTTCAGCTTCCATTTCCGATCCTGTAGTTGTACGTGACCCTAGGGCCTGCGAGGGCTGACTGATGCATCGTTTTGAACCTTACTAGCAGGTGATCAGACTGCAGTTCCGCCATGGTGGTCGCTGTGGCGTAGATACCCCTTGCTATCCCTATGTCCAGTGTGGCGTCGGCTACGTTGTATCGCGCAAGCCTTGTCCTTCTGTCCGGAATTATGAGGTTGGCGTCGTTCCTGGCGATCTTGTTCCTGAGTCGCGTTCCTGTCCTGTTATCCGTGCTGTTGTTCCACGAGATGTGCTTGGCGTTTAAGTCCACTATGAGCAGCGTCTTTGAATGGTTTAGCAGTCTTTCTAGTTCGTTTTCGTCGAGAACTTGAATTGACTTGTTGTACGCTGAGATGATCTTCAGGTTGTTCGTTGTTATCGCCACTGTCTCTGTACTGATCGTGTTTGTTGCCTGTTCTTCGAATTGGATGCTCCTCCTATATATGGTTCCCGGTTTGGTCGATTCTTGAAGATCATTTCGAATCCTATGATAACTGGCGGGTGATCCTTTGTCGTGGTTTCATTGACACTCAGTATATCTAGCGTAATCCTGACGACGAGTTCTCTGAACTGACTGATTTTACCCCTTATTCCGTTGATGTTAATGTGTAGTATCCCATAAGACATCAGTACTTGCATGATTTCCCACCCGTTTTGGGCCGCTGATACCTTTGCATTCAGTGTTCTTATTTTCGTGATGAGTTCCTTTATATTAAAGAGTCCTCGATTTTCCTGAATAAAGTTTGGATGTCATCCTGTCCTGGGTTGCTCGAAGGCAGCACTGCTGGCGTCCTGGGGGTCGGGGGCGGCTTGAACGGCAGCAGAGACAGGGGCCCGGGGTCCTTCCATCGCCTGGCTAAATTGTATCCCTGTTCTCACGGGGCTCGGCTTGTTGCTTATCCCCGACTGTTGTCCTGTCCTTGATGCGGTCTTTTCCTTGTAGGCGTTTAATGCGTTGCAGCCCCTGAAGTTGGCAGGTCTCAAACCTAATTGAGATTATGGTATCGCACTTAAAATAATAATAAGATTGTTTAAAATAAGTATCACTTAAATTTTAAGATCATTGACCCTTAATCTCAAGTTCTAAATCATTAATACTGCCTAACCATTTTTTTCCAAAAATTCCTAACTAAAATTTGAATTTTTAAAGTTCTGATTAATTAACAAATAATCACAGAACGCCTTAAATAAAACACCGTAAATATAGATTAATCTCCTAAATAAAAACAATTATAAATTAATCCGATGGCAGCGGTAATATCAGTGGACAAATAAACAGTTAAAAACGAGTGAATAAAATATATTGTCAATGAAGATCTACAGGGGAAATCGAAGTGAGCTCAATTCGGTAACCTGCTTATGGACAAGAACCTAAAGTGGTACTGCCATAAGGCTTACAGCAAATTGCAGTAAGTGCGTAGCATTTAAGTAAGTATACGTAATACACAAAATAAATCAGATAATTATAATAATATTAGCAAGACATTTGCTAACCAAAATAATATCACATACCGTAGCGAAGAAAGTCGGTTATAATTAATCAAATAACTGTAAGAAACGTTAATAGAAGGAATAAAAGATAATAAACGGTTAAAAGTAATTTAACGGTAAGTTAGATAAAAATAAGGTAAGCAATTATATGACCTACAGTAAGGGCGTAGCATTTAGGTAAATGTACCATCGTGCCGAAAAAAAACTGGGACAGCAAAATGTAGTTTAATCTGCCGGACTATTAGCTTGTTTTGAAGTTATCAGTTTGATTTAATTATGTGACTGACGGATGTGTCAAAAGAAATATAATATAATATAATATATCCTAGTGTTAAGTATGCCACGTCGTTTGCAAGCCTCAATCGATAATAACGGTGCAAATACCAAATATTAAAAAATCTCGTTTTTATTTTTGTTACATTTTCAAGCAATAAACATACGTATTTCCATTTTTCCTCGTACTTTTACAAAAGGTGCTAGTATTATTGTTTCGGTATTTAACCTTTTCACTTCCATGACAACAATGATAGCCTATCCTCAATAGATTTTGCATACTCTTTATAGCCTAGGAGCTATTCAATAACGAGAATTTTTTGTCCCAGATTTTTTTCGGCGCGATGGTACGTAATACAAAAAAATAAATCAGGTAATTACATTGGTATTAGCAAGACATTTGCTAACCAAATTCGGCATTTGTTAATTAATTACGATAAAAACGGTAATAGATACGATAGAAGATAATAAATGATTAAAATCATTTAACATCGGTAAATCCAAAAAAGATGAAGTAAGTAAAATAAGTAATGATAGGGCGTACTTTTATGCCATTTTCATATGGTCATACGGAAGTGGAATTCATTGGCAGTGGTTGGTGACTATTTCCTAACTGGCTGGCTCCAATTAGAGCTTTACTGCTTTCTTTGACGCTGCACGTCACGCCATGTGGGTCAGCATCACTTCGACAAAAAGGGGTCTCAAACTGGCATGAGGAATAAACCTGGAAAAACTTTCGAGGCTACCGAAAGACCGGGCGGAGGATGGACTCTAGTTAAATTATAAATAATTTTAACTCTAATATAGAATCACAAAAATATAACATACCTTTTGAAAAGACCTGTTTATTATTTGAGAAACGGTGCGGCCGGTTTTATTTTTTAATGTCATTTCAGAGGCTACTTGAAAATAATGGTGCGTACATACAAAACGAAGGTGATGAGTAGAGGCTCTGGATGAAGCTATAGCAAGGTAAGAGCGTGGTAATTTAATGCAACTAGGTGAGAAACATGGTATACGTTACATGATATTATACAGGATAATTAATAAATTGCACACACAGAAACCTGGGCAGAGTGCTGCGTTGACAGATAATGAAGAAAAAGCTCTTGTTCGTGCAATTTGTACAACATTAACAACTTTCGTACATTGGGGATATGAGCACAACATACCAAAAAACTGCATCAATCCGATTAAAAATGCCAAATTGGTGATTTTTTGATTTTTAGTTTTACTTTAAGCATACGTACCAGACAACGCCTAGCTATTTTGAACGAATCAATCTCAGATTTGTGAACCGCGTAATATCTTTTATAAAAAAAATTTATGAGAATTTTCTATTCGAAGTCGGAAAATATGAGAAAATCGAGGTTAAATTAAAACATGCAGAAATTCGCAAAATATTTCCATTTCGGCAATAGATCGTTTTGCTTTTGCATTTTGGGAAGGAAGGAATACATCTTTGCTTGAAATTTTGTTGAAAATGGTTTGAAGCTGAAAAAATGGGTCAGGATCGGAAAATTTGGTCATTTTTGTTAATTTGAGGCAGTTTACGGTGGATTTTATTGTAATATTTTACTTTTAGCATATCGATGCGTATAGTTTTTGTGGTAAGTAGGTAGACTTATATGTCTAAAATCTCATTTAAAACGATTTGAAGCTAGGGACATAGGTCAGAAACGGAGAAATTTGAAATCTTTCAAAAGATAAGCAGCGGTTTTTGCCGATTTTATGGGAAATTTCGAGGTAAAATTTTAGTTAAACATCCAAGTTGGGACAAGCAATTTCAAAATATAGAACCAAAAAAATACTTTAATTTCATAATATTAATCTCGCATTGTTGAGCTTTTCACTTGTCATGTGATCTTAAGCCGTTTTGATTCTAAATCACAATAAGTACATCAAATTGGGCGAATTTATTAAATAAAATTTTTCAAATTTTGGCGTAAGCAATAAGTCAAATTATAATACCTATACACGTCATGCTTTTTTGTCTTTATTGTGATTATGTATTTTCGACCTGTGACATGCATCTAAGATCACAAAAGATGAATTTTAGTTACTTAGTAAATTGTGAAAGCTAAAGTACTTATTTTTCATTATTATGACTGATCGTAAAAATAATATTGTATGGAACTCACATTTAATAGCTATTAACACACGCGCATTCATTACAACACTCGCCTACGGCTCGGGTCGTAATTCTCATACTCCTGTCGGAGTTCATATGTTCATTGGATAATGTACTATTAGTGCCACAGATTGTCATTTTTTCTTTGACACGCATTCATTACGACACTCGCCTACGACTCAAGTCGTAATTCTCATGCATACTCGTGCCTCAATAGATATCATTAAATGTGCATTGGATATCATGTTCAATGAATAATATACCATTAGTGCTACAGATTGAATTTTTTTTTGAAGATGGCATTCATTACGACACTCGCCTACTGCTCAGGTCGTAATCCTCATACTCGTGTCTTAATAGATATCATTAAATGCTCATTGGCTATCAGTGCTACAGATTGCCAGTTTTTCTTTTAAATTCGATTAACTAAAAACAAAATAATATAGCCTGCGTTCCAGGATCGGCATATTTCTTAGCTTATATTTCTGAAAATGTCACAGAATTTTGACTTGTGGATGATTTATCAAATGGTTTTCCTCACACCTCTCATTCAGGAAGAGTCCTCAAACCGTATAAAAAACACGTCTTAATTTTTAACTTTTGCGAGATAATTTCTATATCTATATAAGCAATATACTTATTTATAGTATATTAGAGGGATAAACACCTAGTTATTTTCAATTCCCGTTGCATTTTAAAAATTATTTTAAAATCCTTGTATTCAATAATTAAACTAAAATAAGTCAACACTCATAATTTTGTATAGGTATTGGTTAAGACGTTTACTGTTTAATAAGGTCACTGATTTCGTTATGTGATACGTTCCAACTTAGAAACATTTAATGAGTTGTATGGATTTTGCAATACTGTTCCGTATTTTCAGAGGTATTACAGATTTTTCAGTCGGATCTTGAGGTCGACATTAAAGGCGGTGTTTTTGACCTTTAGATAACTGACGGTTAATTTTTTATTATCGAAGTTATTGTGATTCTTATATGTGGAGAATCGTATAATATGTGTAGGTTGACGACGATATTATAATAACATTATAAAACGCTAGACCGTAAGAAAAGTTTATTGGCTTTGAACCGCGTCATAATGAAAGTATTTTCCGTCGTTTTGCGTGTATTTAAAGCACGAGACATATTATCTACATATAGCGAGTTCAAAATCGTGATCAGTGAATGAGCTGGGAAAACCAGCAAGTAACAACTATAGCCTGCGTTTACCGAAGCTTGTCTCCGTTTCATAGTTGAGCCCTATATGTGAATTTCATCCAAATCCGCTACTACATGTAGTTTATATTTCAATGTGTTTTTAAGGATTTACTTTTATGGAATATTTAGCATCATTCGCATCATTTGTGGTGGATATTTGTAGCATTTTGGGGGGAATGAAGGTATTGAAACGGTGGAACAATTTTTCTTTACAACATTACAACAAAGAGTTCGCACAAATGCTATATGCCATGTGCAAGATGCGTTAAGCGACATCTGGTGTCACTAATCGGCATAAGGAGTCACTTTGAGTCTTTCTAGCGCTGAGAAAGTTGCAAGGATCGAAAACACTGAACCATCTCCAAAGGGTTCAGTTTTTAGCTTCTCTGTTTCGAAGATGTCGGGAAAACTAACTTTTCAGGGGCAAAAACGTCGATTTCTTGATAAAAAAATAAAGGTTTTTATTTTTGATAAGATGGTACACAGACGATCATCCACAAGCTGTGCCATTAGGCTGTGCCCCCACAGACATAATATGAATCGCTGAAGGCGTGGCCAAATGCTAGTTTACCCATGTCTTTACGGTGCAATGTATTGCTTTCATCTGCTCTGGTGATCGAGTGGTCAGATGCTGTATCTGCGATACGGCGGCCCGGGTTCGATTCCCGTCGGTTTTTTTTTAATGTTATGTTTGTAAAAAGTTTTTTTGTTCTTCATTTTGGGCATGCCTTGGGATAGTTTTTGTTGGTTGCGCCCCATAGCGAGCGAAGGGCCATGCGTAAATGGTATCATATCGGCACAGGCTAACAGGATGGTCCTCTGTGTACCGTCTTGTTGTTATTTTTGTGCTCGAAAAGTAATTTTACTTGACAAAAATGTACGCTAGTTGATTATGCCTTTTATACAGGGTGAGCTGTTTGAAACTAAACTTTTCGCCATTGCGAGATTTCATGCCATAACTCATTTAATGTTTTATTACTCTAGAATCGAATAATCTGCAGCAACCAAACTTCCTATATTAAAGATATCTCCCCATATGATCAGAACATAGGTACATACCAAAAAAGCTCATCAATCCGAGTGAAAATGCCAAAGTATTTTTATTTTCAGTTTGAAAAATCTGCTTTAAGCGTGCATTCCAGCCAACGCATAGATATTTTCAAGAACTCAATCACAGTTTCGTAAACCTCGTGATCTCTTCTCTAAAAAAGTTCTGCCATAATTTTCCGTACGAGTTCAGGAAATATAAGAAATACGTCTTTCAATACTTTGACACTAAGAATCTAATCTTTGACATGATATTCAGGCTAAAATATGTAGATTTATATTGCCTGAAATATCATTGGTAACGGTTTGAAGCTGGACAATCTGGATTAAAGGCAGTTTAGTGGTGGATATTATGGCTTGTTTTGAAGCGAAGTTTTACTTTTAGCATATCCATGCATAGTTTTTGAATTAGATTTATTTGCCAGAAAATCTCATTTACAACGATTTGCAGATGGGAAAATGGGTCAGGATCGGAGAATTTGGACATTTTTCAAGCGATGAGCTATAGTTGCGGCCAATTTTATGTTACTTCAACACAGTTTTATCCACAATACCTAAACAGACTCGACGCGCGCTGCGTTAACCATGTTAGCATTAGAAGATGCTAACATGGTTAGCATGATGAGATGTGTCATAGTTTATTTTACCAAAGGTTCCAAACCCGAAGTTAATTGTATGGGAGATTTAGAGATAAAATGTTACTTTAAACATCGAAACAAGTAATTTACCTATTTTTACTAGTGATAATAGAACAGATGCGAGCTCTCATGTTTCAACAATGATATTACATATATAAGATGTGATCATTATGTGGTAAAAATTATTTCGTGAAGACAAACTAGTTTTGACATTGCTAAAATATAAAAATGTGCCTTCGCAAAATTGAATTTTTTTCACCCAGCGGATCAGTTTTAATATGACATGTGGTAATGCGATTAGTTCATTGCTTAACAACCGGGTCATATGCCTGGTTTATTCAGTGGTGTTAATATGTATAGGTGCGGGTCGTAGAGTTGGCAGTTGGGCGAAGGCGCCACTAAATTTTCTATTATGAATATATCAATCATTTCTTAGCATTGAAATTAGGGTAGTAAAATTTTGAAAAATACCCTATCTAAGAATATTAGGAAACCTGAAAATAAATTGTATAAGCTCAACTTGACATTGACTTCAGCATACCAGAATAAACATCAAAGATCCTCATTAAGCTATTTATTTAAATAATAAATTGATTATTAGACATAATGTGCAGAGTGGAAAGTTAATTAGGTCTCAAACCTAATTGGCATTATAGTATCGCACTTAAAATAATAATAAGATTCTGCCAAATAAGTATCACCCAAATTATAAGATTATCAAGTCTTAATCTTAAGTTCTAAATAATTAATGCTGCCTAACTAAAATCTGAATTTATAAAGTGCTGACTAAGTAACAGACTATCACAGAACACCCTAAATAAAGATTAATCCCCTCAATAAAAAAAATAATTATACATTAATACCATGGCAGCGATGACATGAATTAACCTGTGAAGGAAATATATGGTTAATCAAAATCTAAAGGGGAAATCGAAATGAGCTCAATTCGGTAACCTGCTTATGGACGGCAACCTAAAGTGGTGGTTAGGTAAGATGGTCTAGTGCCTAAGGCTTACAGTCAAATTACTGTAAGTGCGTAGCGTTTAAGTAAGTAAAAACAAATCAGATAATTACCATAGTCTTAGCGAGACATTTTCTAACCAAGATAATATCATATGCCGTAGTGAAGAAAGTCTGTATCAACCAATCAAAGAACGGTAAGGAATGATAATAGATACAATAAAGAATAATAATAAACGATTAAAAGTCAATTAAGATATTAGCAAGACATTTGTTAGGATGGAGGTTCAGACCCGAGTAAGGACCGTAACTATCTAGTATCGAAACACAAGGATGTAGCATACCTTTAAAAAGGGTAACCTCACTTTACATAAAGTACATTTCTGGAACGATATTGCCAATGATACGTCAAAATATTGATGGCTGAGTGCTTGCCAAATCTCATGTTAAATTAATACCAAAATTGGACCTAATAGTCACAAATTATAATGGTAATATCTTAAATTCCAGGCTTGTTTTTTCCCTACATACGCGCCCAGCGCGCGGAAGAGAAGGCTACGTCAATTGCCAAAATATATCAAGACATCGGCCAAGAGAATGTGCGAAAATGAAGTACGGCCACGAGCACTTCGGAACTGTACTCGTCGACCCCAGTAGGGTGCGTTCCAATATTCCCAAGTATGAAATAGTTGGTGTTTTAAATTTTAAGATAATAATTCAAGTTCAGAATTGGTATGTTAGGTTCTAATGTAAGGTAAAGATAATATCAACCGCATAAATCTACCAATGGGAAGAAACTGTATTTCTGGGTTTGGTAACATTTACATTCCCACAATGTACCGGGTGTTAACTAACATAGGTCAGACGCCGTCATTCCATTACTTCCGCAGATTCGAATTTTAAATTTTGGTATATTTAAGAAGATAACCGACTGCACATATTGGCAGATAATTTCACTTCCTTTTAAACCGGAAGTGATGCCCACTTTGATATTTTAAATACAGCAACGTATATTTTTTCCACCATCTTATTCTAGGTCAAATTCGCTTTTCAACGGGATATGAAATGAATGGCATTTCTATTCAAAATGGCGATAATATCAACAATTGTCTTACAAATGAAATACATTATTAACAAATAAAAGAGAAGCAAAACAATGAATTTATTCCGTTTTAACCTCTCTCATCTACTTTCGTTATTTGAGTAACAAATATGCATTTTTTAAGTATTTACAGCAGTATATATGCAATATTTTAGACAAAGTATCCTTTTATGGCTGATGTTATTTATGCTACTTTGGCTACTTTATATTTATGTGTTATTTTATATTTTTATTAATATGTATAGGTACCCTGGTTAAATAAAAAGCAAAAGAGTAAAGGTGCTTAGTAATATTTAATATTTCACAGAAATATTGCTTTAAATACAAATGCATAGCTATAATGCATAACATTATAAGTACACTTTTTGGTAGGTTGAATATAAATTAATTTGTACTGCATTTCTTTTGCTTTTTTTGCACAATAATAAAGAAAATCGTTAATGTAATATAAAATGCAGCAAAGAAATATTCATAGTTACATTTAAAATAACAAAGTGGGAAACACTTACGGTAAAACCGGAAGATGTACTAAGTGATATTAAATGTAAAAATGTGAGCTCGGTTCGGGGGCGTAGCTAGAGGACCCCGCAACCGTATGTGAAAAACGTTTATCCACACCCACCACTCGTAAAATCATCAAATTTATCAATTGTTCTCTACATCTTTCATCTAATATTAAAAATGGTAATTAGAACATTATTCAATCGTTTTCTAAACCATATCGATAAAATCCCGTTCCTAATGAAAGAGTAATAAAATTCGCAGCCACAGCGCTACAGCTCTAAACTTAATTGTCTTGCGCATCGGGAAAATACCGAATTATCGTATGCTTGTTGTGTCGGTAACTGTTCAAGATTCCATCATTCGAACATGGTGTTGCGCATGCGTATTTGCGTAACAACGCCAACGTTATTATTGTTGTAATATGTTTTGAATGGTGGGCAGTGGAATATTTATTTGCGGAAACACATGCAGGCTGCTGTATATCCACTTTATCACTAATATTTCACTTCACGCATGGCCCTCCGCTCGCTTCGCTCGCTACGGGGGCTCAACGAACAGGAACTAACCGAAATTAACCCAATCCAATCTTACATCTTTTTCAACGACGATTCCCACAAACAATTATTTACAGGTAGTATTTGTACTTAAATGCGATCGGGGAGCAGCAGTAAGATGTTCAATTCAATAGCTAGTTTTTGAAAGCGCCACTTGAGTCGCTGTCATCGCGACCGATGTTCAAATGATGGAAACTTGCACGGTCCCGCTAGATGCAAGTGTGTCGGTTAAAGTTCTCATTTTCTGGTTTATCGTTTGTTGTGTTTAGTTTAAACTAGAATTATTATTAAATCCGACACATTGACGCTGGAATCAGTAGACATATTTATTGGTGTTTGATATATGATATATTAAGTGTTGCGATTTACGAAATCATGAGCGAGAGAAAGAGAGTTTACCCGATAGTGGTGCGATAAAAAGGAAAGCCAAACAAAAGAGAACTGATGCTGATGCTTTGCTGATACTCTCTCTAACACATTTGCTAAATTTAACGTGGAGATCTTATGGAAAGTGAAGGCGTGTTTTTTAACGATTTGGACGACTTTTGGGTAAAAATTGGGCGTGGCACCCTCAAAATGTTTTGCCTTCGCCGACTCCTGCGGCGAGCATATCTGCTGTCCCCATAACTCGAACCTAAATCCGTCCTTGAGAACGGAGCCCCTTAAGGTAGTTTGGTACGCCACTGGCTCGGTTACCTTGTTAAACATTCCCAAATTTTAAATTCGTATTTGAATGGCAACGTTTACCCTATGTTCATTGTCACCCGGTATATTAATAAATCTTGAGCTTAGTTAACATCGTTAACGTTGACATGCATATTTTTTAAACAGAATCGGAATTCAAGCGCCTGGAACCTACTTAATATTAAATATTTACTGTTACTTAAGGCAACCACACGTGTGACCCCCTTCACCCTTTCCGCAGGACACAAATAAAAGGCTATTGTCAAAACAGGTAGTCAAATCACTGCAATGAGATGTGACTGGAAATTACTGGATTTTAACCTTAATTGATTGGAGGAGTATTATATGCGTGTGCCTTATTTCGAAATTTAGTCAATATTTAAACAAGTCCTCACTGCCCAGAATGTGCTTCTTTCTTGACGGAATGGTGAATTAAAAATCATTCAATTACGAAAATGGTGAATATAATATTGAATAGTAGATTGTTAGTGAAATTTAATTTTAATTAGTAACGAAGTATGCTGTCACATTCTGATCGTTGCAATGTAGTAATTAAGATTACACGTAACTAAATTAAAACATTTTTATGTCGTTAAAAAAAAAAGAAAAAATCAGATTTTTTTTTATTAATATAGTAGGGGAGTACTGAGTAAATATAAGGAAATAATGCTTCTAGACATAGTTTCAACATAGCCGCAAAACTATATTTCGATGCAATTAACCACCAACTTAATTAGTTAAGGTTAACTAGATAAATCGATTTTAAAGGTAAATAACTATATAAAACCGATATTAATTAATGTATTGTTGTTGTATTGATGCTTGGTCGATGGACGATAACGTCACATATCAATCATTTGCTTTTTTTAGTTGTTAAACTGCTACTTGTAATACAAGGTAAATAAAAGCTTCTTCAGCATCTGGATAAAATTGCCGCAAAAGCGGAAACTGTCTCTATGGACCTGCAGATGCATTTATGACAAAACATGGAACATACATCCCAAACAAATGCACTGACTATACTTATATTGCGGTCATAAGACCAATGATAACATATGGACCAGTAGCTTGGTACTCTAAGAGCTTACAGAGTTCCGCGAGAATTCAATTACCCACGGCAGCACTTGAGTGTCTTCTAAATCTGCCACCTTTCCAAATAGTACTGGAGAAGGAGGCCAGATGGGCTACGTATAGATTGACACAGGCGGTGATCAACAATCCGCAGGCGATCATCTTGGTACCCAACAGGCTGAAAAACGTTAATAAGCCGGAAAATGTGTTGGGTTAGTTTGTCTATCAAAAATAACTATTACCATGCCTATGACATCCTCCTACCAGAGAGGAACGAATGGGCAAAATACTCAGAACATCTGAGAACAACAGAGAATATTTGGTTCACTGACGGCTGCAAGACCAATGATGGTGCATGAGCTGCTGCATGGAATAAAAATGGTAAGGTTTAGCTTAAATGTTCCCTAGACATGCAACCATTGTTCAGGCTGAAGTTTAAGCCATTGATATGACTGCACAGTGGCTCATCGATAGAAACTGGAAAGGCAAGTCAATCAAAATATTATCGGACAGTCAAGCAGCTTTGACAGCTCTTGAATCTAGCCGTTGTTCATCCAAGGCAGTATGGAACTGCCAGGAACTACTCACCAAACTAGGTAGAGAAAATAAACTTACGCTGATCTGGAAACCTGGACATACAGTATATGAAGGCAACGAAAGAGCTGATGCTCTTCCGAAGCAGGCGGCCGCAACGGCTTTCATAGGACCAGAATCGGTACTGGGAATAGCTTACAACACAGCTAAAGAAGCCCTCTCCAAGTGGGCACAACAGCAATTTGTAGACAAAAGGAGAGAGTTACCGGGCCTAACACAGTCGAAGATGAAAGTGGATCTGCCATCAGGAGTGAGAACTATACAAATTCTTCAACTTGGTCGACAGCAGGTACAGGCTATAGTTAGTGTGTACACTGACCATTGTCGGCTAAGAAGCTCTATGGAAAAGATAGGGATTTCCGAAGAAACTGATTGCCGCTTGTGCTTGGGGAACGAAGAAACAATGGAGCATGTTTTATGTCACTGTCCAGCAATGGAAAGAACCAGATAAACAGTATTTGGAAATGCTCAAATTACAATTGTAGATTTGAAAAGTCCACTTTAGAAAGCTAATCCATTGCATGAAAAGGACTGAGCCTCTGGCCTAGTGGAAACCACAGATATGAGCCACACTAGACCAGTGAAGGGCCCCATCTCGGCCAACTCACGCGTACGAATAAGAAAGCTTCTTCAAGTTAATCATAACTTGGCGTAGATAGAGAGATATTCCATATCAAAATATTTATCATTTGTTTAAACCGTTTCTCAAGTACTCGTGCCAAAGTTATCCATTAGTTTAAATATGTGAAAGTCTGAGCCTTATGAACTGTTCAATTATTTTTGTTCTTGATCTTAAACAATTTCCACGCTTTATGTCGTTTTCAGGTAAATTGGGCAATAAAACGTGGAAATGTAATATTCTAGAACTACATAAATCTCAAATGGAAAATGTTTGTGCCTGTGTCGTTATGCTTACTGATTTAAACAGACAGATTAACTTTTCGATATATTATCGCATTAATCTAAGAGTGAGTATTTTAAATCGAAAAAGCAGTATATATAGTAAGTATTTATTTCCTCATCTCATCATTCTTAACCTGTATTTTTTTATATAAGTAGTTAATAAATTCAGTCAAGCGAATACACTTTTATTATCGTATATTGATGTAAAGAAATGTACTTGTACATTTTCTGTTTTTTATAATAATAATGCAATTTACTGTTCAAAAAAAAACTAAAATATACGAAAATATTAAAGATAAGTTAACATTTTGGAGCAAAAGGCTTCCTCTTCAGCTTCCCTCTTAATAGAGGGGCTGTTAAAGCCCATTAACAAAACTTGAAATAATCTACATTTTGATAGCTAATCCTAACACATAAAGTCAAATAACACCGTTTTAGAAAATATTATTGTACAAGCGGTAGTTACAGATATTTTTAGTTTAACATTAAAAATGTTAAAAGTTGGAGAAAATTTTAGCCCCAATACAAGTATAACTATTGCTACTAACACTAAGAATTTTGTTGAAAAAGTTGCTGCCTTATTTTCGCCCTAAAGCACGCTACAGATATATTAAATTGGTAAATTTTAAAGTTATTAATAGTTGCTGCTATATTGTAAGAAAATCCTTTTTTTTAAGAGTTCTTTTTTGTGCTTGGGTATTGTAAAAATGTGCTTTCTGTGTATATTTAAATTATGAACGTCAGTACGATAAACTATTTTTCCATTGAGATATATAGGGCACTGATTTTTAATGACATTATGAAAAAAACAAGCCGAATGCAGTGTTCTCCTATTAAACATTGATAGCCAGTTAAGGCTCTTTGAGTTTATGTGAGACGCGTTGGCGTCGCCTAATGCCACAAATAAACCGTACAGGAGTTTTGTGCTTTTTGCACCCTCCTTGTCTGTATTGTATCTAAATAGGGACCATAAACACTATCTGCAAATTAAATTGTGATAATACTCCTCACACAATTCAATTTTGGTTTTTCTTTCTAAGTAGTGTCCCAGATAAACCCACACCAGATGCGAAACCTCCCGCCTAACGCATGAAACAATAATTCGTTTAAAACTCCGCCTCCTTCGGATGGCCAGCCATCCCAAGAAATAGTCAGGGCAAGCTCTAGTGTGATTCTAAATGCGAGCCACGCGAGGCGTGTGGTTTAGTCCGAGAGCGTTACGTAAAATAATTAATCTTTATTTTATTTTTGTTAAAAATGCCTGGTTATAAGTACCTTTATTTGAATTGTTCTACTAGAAGCGGTGGCAAAAAATAATTATTTAAATTACTCCGCGGTCCTGAAAGGCATATATAAATGTTGTTTAATGCACACTCTCGCACACCTATTTCCAAAATTATTGCATATTCTAAAATCAAAGAAGCACGAAATTTAATCTAAAAACTGACAGATACAATGTTATAGTTAAATCTTTTTTAAACCCAACTAATGTTATACAGTGTCCGCCCGAATATTGGCCACATATGGAAATTTTTTTATTATTATAATATGGGAACTTTTGTTTTAACCAATCAATTCTGCATGTGTGACAATCTAAAACTGCGTTTTAACATTGAAAATGTTTCTGTTTTCCTAGTATAGGGCCTCAAATCATGGAAAAGTGCATGCTACATTTGCCACATGCATGACGTCAAACGCGTGAGAGATCGTCTTAGTTTGTTTATTTAAACCTTAATTTATTAATAACGTATCGGAGTCCCTTTATATGACTAAAATAGGAACAGGTTACAAAAATTAAAGTATGTGAGTTAAAACTAATCAAAATGAACCAAATTTTGGCGACTAACCAAAGCTAACCGAAAACATTAAATTTGATTATAAGGTATCGGAACTGGTTCAAATAACTAAAATAAATTGGAACTAACTAAAACTATCCGAAAGTTGATTGGACCACTAACCAAAACTAACCATAAGCGCCAAAACGGTCTAAAACATATCGGAACAGGTTACAAAAATTAAAGTAAGTTAAAATTAACCAAAACGAACCAAATTTTGGCGACTAACGAAAACAATCCACAAACATTAAATTTGATTATAACGTATCGGAACCGGTTCAACTGACCAAAATAATTTGAACTACCTGAAAGTAACCGAAAGTTGATTGAATGACTAACCAAAACTAACCAAAGGTAACTAAAACACCAAAATGGGCTAAAACTTATCAGAACAGATTACAAATATTAAGGTAAATTTAAACTAACCCAAATTAACCGAATTTTGTCGACTAATCAAAACTAACCAAACATTAAAATTGCTTATAACGTACCGGAACCGGTTCAAATAAATAAGATATATAAAAGCTAAGTGAACTTTACCGAAAGTTGATTGAACGACTAACTAACTAAAAGTATCCAAGAGCACCAAAACGGGGTAAAACTTATCAAAATGGATTAAAAATATTGAAGTAACCCAAATTAACCGAATTTTAGTGACTAAGCAAAACTAACCAGAAGCATTCAAAATGTTTATAACGTCTCAGAACCGGTTCAAATGACTAAAATAAATTGACACTAACTGAATTTTACCCAAAGTTGTTTGAATGACTAACCAAAACTAACCAATATTAATTAAAAGCATCAAACCGGGCTAAAACGTATCGAATTAGATTTAAAATATTGAAGTAAGTTAAAACTAACCCAAATTAACCGAATTTTGGTGACTAACCAAAAATAACCAAAAACACTAAAATTGTTTATAACGTTATGGTTAAAATGATTAAAATAAATTAAAACTACTTGAAATTAACTGATAGTTGATTGAACGACTAACCAGGACTAACCAAAAGCACCAGAAAGGGCTAAAACATATCGGAACCTATTAAAAATGTTAAGGTAAGTTGTAACTAACTTTAATTATCCGAATTTTGGTGACTAACTAAAATTAACCAAAACAATAAAATTGGTTATAACGTATCGGATCTGGTTCAAATGACTGAAATAAATTAAAACTAACTAACACTAACCGAAAGCTGATTGAATAACCAAAACTAATCAAAAGTAACCATAAACACCAAAAGGGTTCAAAACGTATCGGAACTGATTAAAGGTATTAAAATAAGTAACTAACCCAAAGTAACCAAGTTTTCGCGACTAACTAAAATTAACCAACACATTAAAATTGGTTATAAAGTATCGAATCCGGTTCAAATGCCTGAAATGAATTAAAACTTATTAAAACTAACCGAGAGCTGATTGAATGACTAACCAAAACTAATCAAAAGTAACCATAAACACCCAAAAGAGCTAAACGTATCGGAACTGATTAAAGGCATTAAAATAAGAAACTAACCCAAATTAACCAAAATCATTTAAATTGGTTATAACGTATCGGAACTTGTTCAATTGACTAAAATAAATTGGAACTGGCTGAAAGTAACCGAATGTTGATTGAATGACTAACCAAAACTAGCCAAAAGTAAATAAAAGCACCAAAACCGGCTAAAACGTATCGAAATAGATTAAAAATATGGAAGTAAGTTAAAACTAATACAAAGTAAACGAATTTTGGTGACTAACCAAAAACACTTAAATTGGGTATAACTTATCGGAACTGGTTCAAATGACTAAAATAAATTAAAACTAACTGAAATTAGCCGAAAGTTGATTGAATGACTTACCAAAACTAACCAAAAGTAACGAAAAGCACTAAAAAGGGCTAAAACACATTAGAACAGTTTCAAAATATTGAAGTAAATTGAACGATCTTAAATTAACCGAATTTTGGCGACCAACTAAAATTAATAAAAAATATTAAACTTGGTTATAACGTATCGGAATCGCTTCAAATGACTAAAATAAATTAAAAGTAACTAACACTAATCGAAAGCTGATTGAATGACCAACCAAAACTAATCACAAGTAACCAAAAACCGGTTCCGATAGGTTATAACCAATTTGAATGTTTTTGGTTAATTTTAGTTAGTCACCAAAATTCGGCTAATTTAAGTTAATTTCAACTTATTTTAATGTTTTTAATCTGTTTTGATATGTTTTAGCAGTTTTTGGTTACTTTTGGTTAGTCGATCAACCAACTTTCGGTTAATTTCAGTTAGTTTTAATTTATTTTGGTCATTTGAACCGGTTCCTATACGTTATTACCAATTTTACTGTTATTGGTTAGTTTTGGTTAGTCATTCAATCAACTTTCGGATACTTTCAGTTAGTTCCAGTTTATTTTAGACATTTGAACCGGTTCCGATACGTTATAACCAGTTTAAGTGTTTTGGGTCAATTTAAGTTTGTCGCCAAACTTCGGTTAATTTCAACTTACTTTAACATTTTTAATCTGTGCCTATACCTTTTAGCCCTTTTTGGAGCTTTTGGATACTTTTGGTCAGCTTTGGTTAATCGTTCAATTAATTTTCGGTTGATTCTAGTTAGTTTCAATTTATTTTAGTCATTTGAACCAGTTCCGATACGTTATAACCAATGTTAATGTGTTTGGTTAGTTTAGGTTAGTCGCCAATATTCGGTTAATTTGGATTAGTTTTAACTTGCTTTAATATTTTGAATCTGTTCCGATACATTTTAGCCCGTTTTGGTGGCTTTATTTGCTTTTGGTTATTCAATCAACTTTCCGTTACTTTTAGCTAGTTCCAATTTATTTTAGTCGTTTGAATCGCTTCCGATATGTTATAATCAAATTTAATGTTTTTGGTTAGTTTTGGATAGTCCTTAAAATTTGCCTCGCTTTGGTTAGTTTTAACTTATTTTAATGTTTGTAACCTGTTCCGATACGTTTTAGTCCGTTTTGGTGCTTTTGGTTACTTTTGACTAGTTTTGGTTAGTTTCAGTTAGTTTCAATTTAATTTAGTCATTTGAACCGATTCCGATACCTTATGATCAAATTTAAGTTTGAATAAACAAACTGACAGGATCTCTCATGCGTATGACGTCATGTGGCAAATGTAGCATGCACTTTTTCACGATTTGAGGCCCTATATTAG
>MU184730.1:70910-121825 GCA_016904865.1 Pissodes strobi
AATATAATAAAGCCTTCATTCTGTGAAAATTTCAGCTTGTAACCCCGCGGTGCCCACAGAAATCATTTTATAGAAGGCTTTTACTGCGTTAGGCACTCTACTATAAGGGCAGAATATGATTTTTTAATGCAAGCTGTTACATGTTTATTAAATTTAAGTTTGGTGTCCATAATCAAACCCAGATTTTGTGATGAGTTATGGGATGCAAAAGCCAATATTATTTTGCGGATGTGGCGAATCGTGGTGCTATATTTAATCGATAATCTAGAATAATTAAAAACAAAATCGCCTCGTCGCGTCGCGTCGTGTCGGTCGGTCCGAGCACTTTTCGAAAATCGGTGATATTTCGGGGCATTTAGAATGTTGGCGGACGAGATATATGAATCATTTATTAAGTGTTATAATATGATATTTAAGTAAAAAATGAGTCGCTTTATTGGGTTGACTGTTATTTAGTAAAAGTATATACTTTATTTCTTTTTTCTTTTCTACATTAAAAGCGGAAACAGACTGAGCTCAGGTGCTATCACGTTGTCATGATTTAACCGTGATAGCATGCTTAGAAACATACTACTGACACGTTTTATGATGTAGGTCACAAATTGATAGGTTATGTGCATTCGGGGAGCTTTTCTCTGATTTCACCCTGTTTGTGCTGTGTGCTTGTTTTTCATGAATTTTCAATTATGGAAAGCGCCAGCTCAATCAGTTCTTCGGACTGAGAGGAAGAAATAGAAACTGTGGCTGCTTTTATCGTTCTCGAGGGGGAAAATAAAAAAAGAGGAACGCATGGATCCATGACATAAACATGAAAAGAAAAGAATTGGGCGAATTTCATTGTTTGGCTCAGGAATTAAAAAATGATCCACATGCATTTTCGAATGACCATAGAAGAATTTTACTTTCTACATGATCTAATTAAAAATGACATACAGAAACAAAATACTCAACTTCGAAGAGCTATCTCTACTGAAGAAAGATTGTCGGTTTGTTTGAGGTAGTAAACAACCAAGTATTTTACAGTGTATTAGAAAAAATAATCTTTATTCACAAACGTTACTAGGTAACAACTTAAAGCTAAAACAGAAAACGGCTTGAAATATATATTTTAAATTATGTCATTGGTATTGTCGTTCTGTGTAATATTAGTCAAGGAAAACATTTCAAAATTTCAAGTATTGTTGGTCTCCGATAGTTCTCTACTCAGATACTTTATTTAATTGTATGGTTTTTCTTCATATTGGCGCTTTCTTAAAGAAGCATTTTCTTTTAAAATTTGATGCATTTCATGTTCAGGGGTATCACTATATTGTTTCTTAATGTTCTTTTGTGACAGTTTCATTTCTTTGTGACGCTTTTCTGTATCAGCAGTTTCTGCATCAGCATTTTCTGCATCAGCTGCTTTGTCATCATTAGCTATGTTGTCCTCATCATCTCTTCTCTTTCCTGCATCTACATCGATGTGTCGTTCCAGGTGTACTTCCATCTGCTTCTGACCCTTCAAATCAATGTTCTGGTTCAGTCATTAAACTGTCAGAGGCCTGAGATTCGTTTAAATTGCTGTGTGTCCTGAAATAGAAGAATATCGTGTAAAATCAAAACGTGTGATGCAGTGGCGGCTCGCGGCTTTGAAAAGTGGGGAAGAGCTGCCGACATCGATAGAGGGAAGAGCGAAAAATTTTTGAGGTCCACGCCCAAACTGCCAAAATTGTTAATAATTATTACCGGTATTTTTTAGGTAAATCATCAAAAAATAAAATATATTCATATTGTATTAGCAACAAATCATTTTGTTGCTAATACAAATGTCTACGAATAACACACTAAAACTAGAATATACAGGGTGCTACAAATTCGTTTCTTTGTATGGGTATCTCGAAAACCGTAAGAGATACGAGGTCGGTTAAATTGGGGCAAAGTTGCCCGACTTAAGGGTGATTGACATGCCATTGAGAAATTTAGAAAATTCCACCTACTTCCGGAGATATCCGTAAAAAACCGAAAATCATCTATTTTAATTTTTATTTTTTCATGCCTTTGTTTGAAGAGATAAAGTAAAATAAATGTCACATTCTTTCTTATTGCCAATTTTTCTCCTCTACAAGCTGGCGGTATCAAATTTTAAATCTGACGTTTCGCTCTCGGGCCCCCTTCATCAACTTAAATTTTTTAAATACGGACCTGGTTTTTTTCTAATTTTTGAAAAGGCTTTGGTCTCCCAAAACCAACGATGTATCATACTTGTCCGATAGTGGTAACAAATATTGTCATAAGTGAAATCGGGTCAGAAAAGATCGCCCCATCTCTGTCTAACACATTATCTCTTATGGAAAAAATCTAGATTTGTTGATTTATTCACAAGTGCGATACATCGTTGGTTTTGGAAGACCAAAGGCTTTTTAAAAAGTAGATAAAATTTCCAGGTCAGTATTTAAAAAAATGAAGTTGATGAAGAGGGCCCGAAAGCGAAACGTCGGATTTAACATTTGATACCGCCAACTTGTAGAGAAGAAAAAGTGGCAATAAGAATGTGACATTTATTTTACTTTATCTCTCCAAACAAAGGCAGGAAAAAATAAAAATAAAATAGATGATTTTCGTTTTTTTACGGATATCTCCGGAAGTAGGTGGAATTTTCTAAATTTCTCGATGGCATGTCAATCACCCTTAAGTCGCGCAACTTTGCCCCAAATTAACCGACCTCGTATCTCTTACGGTTTTCGAGATACCCATACAAAGAAACAAATTTGTAGCACCCTGTATACAAAAAATTTCTTGTATAATACTATAATGGATCAACCGTTGAATGAAAATAAAAAATAATTTCAAGAATCCACGGCGGAATGTCCCCTAATAAACTCGCAATAAACGAAACAACGTGCTTTCGCGTTGATCTGAGAATGGAAGTGCTACCGCCAGGTCTTCCAATCCTTGCAAACCAAACAAATGTACGACCATTACGACGTCATCGTTGCCATGGCAACCAACTAGTTGCGCTTATACTTTTGATGACTCGACGGCTCTCGAGCGATACCTCTTCCGTAAAGGTCTACACAAATGATAATGAAATTGTCACTGCTATCGGCGCGTACGCGAAAAGAAATATACATTTTCATTTGGGTTAGTTTGGGCATTGTCTTTATAAGAAAATAGTCGTTCAACGGGGCCTGTGGAGAGGTGCTGCCCCCAGTGGCTGGCACCAAAAACAGTATTTATGAATGAAAACACGTGCAATGTTTACCCTACATACGAAAAGGAAGGGGTAGGAAGGGGAATACAAAATTATATTGGCCGAGCCCTAGATTTCCAAGAAATGATTTTCAGCCAAGGCTAAGTGGCTAGAACCGGTTTTATCAGTTTAATTTTTACACACAGAATGAAATTTCCAATACCTGCTTCCCCAATCTTGACTTTTCAATTGAATTTATTTTATTGTTTGGGAAAATGGTTTTTAGCATTTTTAACACATTGATTTTAGCGTCAATTTCTTTACTAGTTTCTATTATTCATATAGGCCTAATTGAATTGATGCAGTAGTCTAAGAAAATAGATTTGCATATGCCATTAAAAAATGGGAAAATAATAAACAATAATAAAATCCTATTTGGTAAATGTAAAACGTTATGACTTGATATAAGTAAAATTTTACAATATAAACTGGATATTTTAACGCATTCAAAATTAGGAACACTAAAAACATATTATTAAACTACAAAAAAAATTATATTTATAAAAATTGATTATTCGTTTCCTATTATTAGTCAAAAAGTAAGGTATTACAATTTTTAAACTTACAATGTTTGTAGAGAAATATAGATAAAAATTAAATTTAGTTCCAATAGTAGGTAGGTATAGTTATTTCATGTATTTTTTCTTTTTATAGAAAGAAGATAATTAAACATTTTCTGCAATTTTATGCTTTAATGCACCAGAAACATGTATTTATCAAATTATTGATTAAAATGTCTTGTTATTTGGAGATTAATAATAAAATTAAATATTTTTATTTTATTAAATTTCATTATTTTTGCAAAAGGAGGGGAGATAAGAAATAAGGTGTTTAAAAACTGAAATCTAAACTCTTACCACTTTGGATAAGTCTTTATTTAATATGAGTTCGGCATATATTAATACTAATTTATGTATCGGTACATATAATATTGCTCCAGGCCAACAGCCAATGTTCAAAACTTTCAATCGCTTATAGCCATTATTATCATTATTACATAATTGACAATCAAATTAAATTAATATAAATGTACTCTTCAAAATATATACTGTAGTTTATTCGCTATAATCAAGTAAATAATTTTTGAAAAAATTCGGATTTAGGATAGTGAAATAAACAACATCCGAGTAAAACTATATTTACTCGAAAATTAAAAAAACAATTCAAGTGATAAAACACATCAACCTATACAACCCTTAAAACTAAAGAACTAAGAAGTGTATATAGTGTGCTGTTTCGGCAACTTCTGGTTTGATTCATCCCTTATTTTCAACTGTTCATTTTATGTTCACTTGTATTATTTCCCTGTGAAATAATTCATTTATTTTATCTTAGATGCCAAATTTTTTCATATCAAAGTTTTGTGTTATTGCCTATCAAACTTGTAAAGTTATACATGTTCTTAAAATAATTTTCTTGTATATTATAAGTTACAATTAATCACCAGTTAAGGAAATTTGAAACCATAATTATTTTTGCTATTTTTCAATCAGAAGTTGCTAATATAGCTATTGTGATAAACTGATGTATCAAGAGATTAGATCGACTACAACTCCATAAATAAGTACTTATAAATATTACTTAAATATTGAAAAGTAATTGGACTACATTAACATAGATACAACCTAAAAGCATCACCATTACACCATTTAATAAGAATCAACTAATAAATTAATTGTAATCCGCCGATTAATGTTTTATCTTTATTTAAATATAAGATGATTCACAGATCTCATTTATTAGTATTTAAAAATTTATATATGTATATATATTTATAATTTATTTATTTATTTACGTATATTATACTTAACAGAAATATTACAATAATAAATCCTATTACTAAGTATAAGAAAAACAAAAATATGTTAAGTATACAACTAACTACAACTAAATAATTCTTGTTACCCATATAAACTTAAAGTAATATATTAACAATAGAAAGGAATTTATGATAACACAAACCAAAAATATCTATTTCACCTTGAATGTCATTATATAAGTTGCAAATTCTGTATAAAGGTGATCCTAGTTGCCTGTTATTATTTGCTACATCAGAAATGTAAAAAGTAAGAGGGTTTCTTGTGTGATAACCTGGTATATTAAAGGGCACTGTTGATAAAAATGTAGGATTATCTGAAATACCATTTACCGCCTTAAATAAAAACAACAGACAAGAAACCTTCCTTCTCTTTTCCAAGGAATCCAATCTATACCTGTTACGGAGCAAAGAAGAGAAGATGGTGTAGTCATATAATTGTCAAATCATATTCAAAATCATGTTTCCTGCCAAACAATATTGGTCCATAAAAGTTACTTTTTAATTTAAAAAATTCAAACTCGCTAGAAAAATATTACTTTTTTACACTGTGAAAAAATCCTTAATTGTAGTAAATTGGAAAAATACTATTATATAATATACCTACATTTAAAGTTTTATGTTCCAGTTAAAAAAAACTGCAAACAACTTTTTTGAATACTAAGTAACTAAAAATAACTCTTGGAGTAATATTAAAGTGTTGTTTTTTACTCCGTCAATAAAAGTGGATAGTGAATAAAAAAATTATAATGTCAATTCGCATTTTGAATATGACTTACACTGTTTATATATTAAAGTCCTTAATAAAACATTAATTATGAATTCCCGGTGGGATAAACATGAATCACCTTCAAACCAGCTTATTCGGGCAATAATTGATTTTTTGTTTTAAAAATAAATAGTACATTGGACATCTCTACGCTTTGCTGTATTGAAAGCCATCTAAGTGGCTTTAGCATCAAATTAATGGGAGTATAATGTGTACAGAACAATATAGTGCGCATAGCTTTATTTCGTAGCAACTGGAGTCTTTGTATATCAGCCTTTTTACATGATATCAACAATGAAAAACAGTAATTGAAATGCGGATATATAATGGTATTATATATAAGAACACGACTCCAGTGACTAAGAATCTCAGCTATTCTCCTAAAAAATTCTATCTTTTCTAATTTTTTTTCTAATATGATCTACATGTAACGAAAAATTAAGCTGAGAATCCAAGACTACCCCTAAATATTACTAGATGCATTTTCAAATAGGCTATTAGATATCTATCTTAATCCAATAATTATTTTCTAGAAATCTATTACAATTCTGCTTAGAGCCAAAAAACCATGTACTTTGTCTTTTTTTTTAACCTACGCCTATTTACACACAACGAGTTATAAAGGATGTCAAGTTTTGATTTCATAGTATCTACTACCTGATTAAAATCCTTCCCGCAAACACAGATCAACATATCGTCCACAAACAAACTTAGAAACATATCATTTAAATCTCGGTCTAGGTCATTGACATATAGCACAAACAAAAGGGGGCTCAGAACACTGCCCTGCGGCACCTCTATCTCACTATCAAACGGATTTGAGGACACATTATTCACTCTAGTCACATGGGAGCGATCCTCCAGGTGATAAGTGCACTGTTTGTAATTCCATAGGCCTGTAGTTTGTGGATAAGTCTTCTCCTATTGATGGTCTCAAACGCATGCTGAAGGTCAATGAAAATGCTCAGGACAACATTTTCATCATGAACATATGAACACCATTTCGAACACACATACTTTAATGCTGATTCGCACGAATGTTTTTCCCAAAAACCCGACTGACCTTTAAATAACAATTTGTTTACCTCTAGAAACTGTCGCAGTTGTGCATACCACAATTTCCAGAATTTTGTCTATTACAGACAATAAATTAATGGGTCAATATATTCTTCTGGTTTATTTGGTCTAGGCACTTTCGGGATAGGCACAATAACACTACTGGTCCTAATTTCCTTTGGAACTCTTCCTATTGTAAGGGATGTATTGATCAGGTGACTGCTTTTTGTGTACTTGATCAGGTGACTGCTACTTGTGTACTTAAAAATTTAACTGCTCAGATTTCTTGAACCACATTTAATGGGAAAATATTTGGCACCAATGACGAAGACATACTTTGTAGGCACAGCGATCAAAGAAAGCTTTCTCGTCCAGGGGATGTTCCTTTACAAATTGATGCTCTCAAAATAGATGTTATCTGAAACAAATTAAAATCTAATGTAATTTTGACTTAGTTTGTAAAGAATTTGTTTGTCAAAAACTGAAACAATTAAAAAAATACAAATGTGGAACCCAAAAAAGTAAATTTAAAGACATCTAAACGCGCGTGCTTTAAAAGTGCTCTTATACACTTGTATCATAATATGCTATTAATTAAATTAAATATTCATTCCATACATTTGTCATCCTTCCTTATACATGCCTATCAATCAATTAATTAACTATTCAAAACTGTTCATAGACACCTAGACGTGCAACATCTGTGTATATGTACTTACGTACAAAATAAACGTTACTATTATGAGAAAGCATACTGATGGATATAAAAAAGTAGATGTAAAGATTTACCCTCTCTCTATCTACATATATATGATTATTAGTTAAAAATGTTCATCCTATTTAATTAAACTTGTTCTGTGTATTAAACTTCGAAACTACTATTGCAATACTCTGATTTCCGACAAAAACTACAAAACAAAGGAAGTGGGTACTTTTGTACTTACCTAGAAAAAAAACGTAGGTAGATAATCGCAATTTACTCAGCCAAAATTAATCATTACAACCCAAACACAAACATTTTACAAAGTAAAGCTTCTTCAACTTGAACAATGGCGGAAAATTAAAAATAAACAATGAGATATTCGGAATTATTAGCAACACTCGTCAACGCGGCTCCACTCCGCGCCGCCAGGTAACAGCCCTTGGGAATGCACCAATAGAAATGTAGGAACTCCCTCCTTGCAACGTCTCTCGTACGACCCGTAGTAATTTTTTGAAATTCAAGAATGGGCACATTTCAGGCCGGACGCCATCTAGCGATGAGGCCTTTTTTCAGTTCGAGGTTGAATAACTATTTCCCTATATAAACAAAGGTTTGGGTTAGTCTGTTCTATTCAATAGTGGGTTAGTCTGTTCTATGCAATGTGCAGGTGGAGAGATTCTTGTTCTTGTTTTATGAAGCTTTGATTTTAATATTTGAAAATAATTGAATTATTAGTTATTAGAGGGGTAACGGGAAACAGATTATTCCTAAACTAAGAATATTTTATCATTGAATCTTAAAAACTATATTATTTTACTGATGAATGAATTAATTGCATTTCTTTAAATTACAATATCTTGAGGAAGTGGCACTTCCCCTACTTCCGCTGAATAGCCGCCACTGGTGTGATGTAAATCTAACCTTACGATTTCTATATTTACTTCCGGTTCTCTAAAAAAGGTATGATGAAGGGCATTTGCTGCTCATACTACCAAAGTGTTTTCTTTTTGGAAGCCATGCCACTTCTCGTTTCATCCCGCCGTCTATTTCTTGCATTACAAAAAGATCGTCTTAGATTGTTCCACCGTTCTTTAGCTTTATTCCCTGAAAAACAAAACATATAAATACTTCAAATAATATCTATATAAAACTCGTATTGTTTCAAATTTTTGGCGACGGGCAATTCTTTTCGAAGTCTGGCTGGAATTTAGTACTGTACCAGAAATTATAATAGAAGTTTGTGATGCTATATGGAAAAGGCTGGAGCCAATTGCAATGCCGCCCCCCACAGAAGAAACGTGGAAAATTGTTGCAGCGAAATACAAGAAAATGTGGCCTGGTTTCCAAGTTGCATTGGGGCCATCGCATCGACGGCAAGCACGTTAATATCCAGTGTCCTATTAATACCGGATCTACGTATTACAACTGTAAGGGAAGCAATTCCTATTGTATTATTAGCGTTAGTTGATGCCTATTATAAATAAGTTTATAGCCATTGATATTGACTCATATAGCAGGAACACTGAAGGTGGGATTTTTTCTAAGTCAACCATTGGTAAAAAATTACACAGTAAAATGTTCAATGTGCCAGAAGCATTTCCCCTAAAAACGTATATGCTTCGCCCATATAGCAGACATTATTTAGAAGACAACGAGCCCAATAAAATATTTAATTACAGATTGTCACGGGCAAGACGTGTAGTGGAAAATGCATTCGGCATTCTAGTTGCACGCTGGAGATGTTCTCGCAGATACTTAGAAGTGCATCAGAATTTGTAGAGAAAATCGTCCTTGCATCATGCTGCTTGCATAACATGTGTGTTGACAATGAATTTGAAGCAGATATTGAATTACTTCGACTCCCTGATTCTGGTTTTTTGAATTTGGATCCTCTAAGATGAAACAGCACTCGTGAAATACTACAAGAATTGTGAACTTCACAAATTTTGTTTGACTAATTTTACATATTTCATGACAAACACAAATTTCTTACAGTAATTTTAATTTATGTAAATAAGCATCAGTTTAAGACCTCTAGGGAAATTGGGGTCAAAAAGGTGTGGAATATAAATATTTTTTGTCGGCACCTGCGCCTTTATTTTTTTTCGAAAAGAACAACAACATGGGGATGAGTTGGGTTGGTTAGGATCAAGTATTCTTTATTAATAAACTGTTTTATACGATACAAACCAATTTTTAAGTTAATAAAACTTTTGAAACATACGTTATTGTTTTTGTCTTCTTTTTGAGAAATACACTCAGTGAAGCAACAGCAAAAACCGAGAGAATAATGTGCTTACCTGGTATTCCTACCTCCTTTCCAATATATTAGCCTATGTCACCCATCTAGAGTAGGGCAATTGAGAACTAGGGGGAATCTCGAGCGATTGCGTTGGATATTTCGAAGGAATTTGACAGAGTTTGGCACGACGGATTGCTCAACAAACTGCCGTGCTTCGGACCGCCATCCAGCGTCTCTGCAGCTGGCTTCCCAGTTTCCTTAAGAACCGATCTCTGCACGTTGCAGTTGATGGATACATCTCAGACACATTTACCATTAATGCGGGAGTGCCTCAGGGCGCAATACTTTCACCAACTCTATTCTTCATCTATATTAATGACCTGCTGACCGAAGCCAATAATCTTGTTTACAGCTTTGCAAATGACAGTACCCTTGTCTCCTAATTTAGATCAGAAAAACCTTTACCAGCGACTGAGACTTATCACCGCAGACAGGGGCAAATTTCAACAATTAATCAAGATCTGGAGAGGGTTCGAATCTGGGGCGACAGGAATTTAGTACAGTTCACAGCAGCAAAAACCTAAGCAGCAACGTTTACCAAGAAAGCCAACACGGCGAGCCTTGATATCATTATGGCAGGATCGACAATTCCTTCATCCTCGTCAGTCGGACTACTGGGTGTCTCGGTCAACAGCAATATGTCCTGACATGACCACGTTGCTAACATCGCAAAATCAGCCTCGCAGAAGCTTGGTGCGCTATTTCGCAACAAAAACTGTATACACCGCAGCAGCTGCTCTTGCTCTACAAAGCGCAAATAAGACCGTGCTTAGAATATTGCTCACACATCTGGAGTGTCGCACCTAAGCACACCCTAAAGCTGTTGGATTCCATTCAGAAGAGAGCTGTGCGTCTCGTCGGCGACCCGGGATCTGGATAGTCTGGAAGACCCCAGACCTGTGGCGGAGATATCCCTGTTTTACAGATATTTTCATGGCAGATGTTCCCAAGATTTGGCCCGCATCATCCCGCCCCCAGCAACGCCTGCCAGACAGTCGCGACAGACGGCAAGAGCGCACCCGTTTGTTATACAACTGGAAACACCTAGAACGTCATTTTACAAGGACTCCTTTGTCTGGTACACTGCGTTACTGTGGAACTCACTCCCAGGACATCTGTTTCCCCCTAAATATAACCTACAACTATTCAAGAACCGTGTCAATTAACATCTTCGCGCACACACCGCTCGTCGAGTGCCATAGGATCTCCCTTTAGTGTGTGTGCCACTGTCATAAAAAAATTCCTCCCAAGCTGCTTGGCGCATATGTTGATCACGATATTCAGGCAATCCATGATTGTATAAAACAGCATGTTCTCTGACTTTTTCTATTAAAATCTCATCCATTTTCAAAGATAAACAAACAGCTCACGCAGACAAAAAACTTTCCTTTTTACTGGGAGCTTTACGTTAAAACTGATCATGGTGAAGAAATTAACCCATTGATTGGTTATTTTATAAGATTATGTTAGGTCAATATGATTTAATTAATGATCGGTTTTATATTCAAATTACAAATTTGCTCTTTCGCTTTGCCAGTCATATCGTATATTATATTTCCCAAGCTATATCTGTATGCATTATCATGTTTCGTTTTCGCTTAAAATGACGTAGCCAGGTTTACATTTTGAAAATGCTAATCGTTTTTGAACTGAATTTTAATAAGTTTGCGTCAGCTATTTCCCGATTAAATACAATTTCGTACGTAGTATATAAATCACTGTTCTTAATCAGATGCACGTACTGAAATACAATTTTCATACACCTACAAAGTCCCATGAAGCAAAACGGTGCTCGAGCTAATATTTACACGATAGATGACATTTATGAACTAACCCAAACATTTTCTTATTATAAAATACGAGGGAAATAGTCGTTAATTCCAGGCATAAGCTTCAGTATTTTGATGATTAGAAAACATCATTGTCAATAATTCAGTAGAAAATAACCGATGTGTTTTTTTAAGAAATGGCAGTGAAGAAGCAAATGAATAAATTATTAGGTAAATAAGTGCATCCTGGCAGGTTGTCAGAAATTTGAAAACTGCTTGAAGTATGCACACGGTAAATTAAAGTTGGTAATATACAGCAGAAGTGTTTCCCCAACCAAATCCCTACGCAATAAATACGTGGCACGTACGAGAAATGCACCATTCTGGAAAAATGCATGACATTGCTATTAAAGTGATAAGATGGCTGTTGAAGTAAGACAACCATCAGCACGAAGTTGGTATATTATTGAATGAATACCAGCCCAATCAAAGTAATTATCCTTCGCATCTCCGCCGTCCTTCATTACATAGTATACAATTTTATCCCAACCGTTACAAGTTTTAAAGAAGATATCAAAAAACATGATGATTCAGCCGTCCCAGGCCCGGTCGCTCGAGCTCGTCGCCCTGTTGCGTCCTTACAATTTTGTACCGATCGGTGACAAGTAGTAAAGAATCCGTAAATCGGATCTTTCTTTTGGTTTTAAGAAGAAAAATGCCTAAAAATCGTATTTCAAGACAGTGAAAGTGTTAGTGATTCGTCTTGCTCGCAAAGGAGGCGAAAAAAGGGGGCAATATTCATCGTAAGAAGCAAATCAAGGGGCGAGTCCATATAAGATTATATGCCAAAATTTAAAAAATACATAAATACCTGGTTATCTTAGATATATAAAAACAGAAACTATCTCTCGTATAAAAGCAAACTAAATGTGTATAATACTAAACTGTAGTATTATGAATAAATTGAACCCTTAATTTTTTACTTAATAAAATTAAAATGAAAACACTCTCAAACTTCTAAAACTAACTATATTAGAATAAAATAGAGTGCGAACGGGTTACAGTCAAAAATGCGAATAAATCAGTAAAGAAAAAAATTATATACATATTTTACCTCTCGTCAGCGAGGCAGACGCTATCTTAATAAAATGAAATGTGCTGACTGCGATTTTAATTATACTAGCAAACTGTTATTTATATACGAGGGCATGACAAAACATTGTTACAATTATTAATGTTTTACATAGAGTAAAACCTTTATACCATATAAAGATGAATATAAAAAATAGAAACAAAATGTTTATAATGCCTTCGTATTATCACGTTTTCGATATTTGATCCCCGTATGGGGCACATGTGGGACTATAAACTACAATTCGATGCAAATATTGCAAAACAAAATACTAAAAGTTATATTTAATTATGATCCACTGACTCATACTGTAGATCTATATGAGAATTTAAGAGTACGAACAGAATAAACTTATCTACAGGATAATAAATAAAACTCAAAAATCAAATATTAACATAATATTTTCAAGGGATATTCAAGCCACAATACTAGAGAGTTTATAGGAAATCGTACTGTTATTAGTAAAATGCAATTATCCTCAATACCAGTGTTCAAAAACACTGTCTAGGGGAATAAGGACTATGTATATTGTAATTATTGTTATTACTATATTAAAAAAATTTGAGTAAGTCGAAGAGTGCCCTTTTCTCACGAAATTAATTCCTAAAAACTAGCCACAAAGGCAAGCTGACTCATAATTTACGCGCGACTAAATCCCAAGTTGGGTATTATTATGAATGTATGGCCCTCCGCTCGCTTCGCTCGCTACGGGGGCTCAATCAGACCCAAAGCTAATCCAAAATTAGAAGAAAAAAAAAAAGGAAAAACGGTATAGTGCTATGCATTTGCCAGATACATAAACAAATAACCACCATACTATTGCAACCCTCTGTTACCCTCTTACATAAGAAGACAACATGCATGTTCTTGTCTATAGTTCATCATATCCCGTTTTCCTTACGTTACAGAAATTACAGTATTTGCAGATACTGTAAATATGCTAAAAAATCGTTGCATTTGCAGATGCAGTCGATAGCATAACCAGGGTTAAGCAGCACGCAAAAAGGTGAAGAGTTCGTTGTATTAGCAGATACAATCGATCGTACCCTCCACTGTCTGCAATTGCAGTTGCAGGTAGTGAATATATTCATGAAGCTATTTTTCTGTTCAAAAACAGAAATTACAGCATTTGCAGATGCTGTAAATATGCTAATAGATCGTTGCATTTGCAGATGCAATCGATACCATAAGTAGCAAAACCAAGAAAATTCTTTTGCATTTGCAGATGCATTAGGAGATCCTCTCATGCTAGCTGAGGAAGTAACTCATTCGAATCGAGACTTACCAACATCAGAAACAACTACATACCCAGATAGTTTTTAGATGGAACAATTACTTATTAAAGGGACTAAATAAGAATTAAAAAAAAACAGTATGATAGAGAAGTATCCGCCAACTGCATTGTCCTCAGACCAGCAAAATTAAATCTTGAAGTAGAAACTGTAAGTCCTGCAACTGCACGCCAAAACAACTACTTCTATCAATTACAGAAACAACTAGTCCGTGGGTTTTAGCCCTCCTTTTCAATAATTTAATTAGCCAACCGTCTGAACTAATATTATACGTTCAAATATGGCAGAAATTAAATATAAACAGTTCAACAATAGCGTAGGTACAAGGTTATAAAATCCCCTTCAAGGACACCACTCCAGATTAGCAAAGTACGTTGCGACATTAAGAACTGTGAAATCGCCAAGTATCAATCGGCGATTAATGAACTTTTAAAAATCGGGGCTGTCGAGAAATGTAAATCGGTGGATGGCGAATTCTTATCGTTGTACTTACTCAATGGGAAATATCGATTTATGCCAACTTAAAAATCTTAAATAGGTATATGACAGCATCCCATTTTAAACTCGAAGACTACAGGACGGCACTAAATTTAATTTCAAAATACGCATTTTTGGGAAAATTGATCTTAAATATGCATATTTCCTTATTCCTATCCACAGTAGTCATAGAAAGTTTGTAAAGTTCGATTTTTGCAACGTACTATACCAGTTTAATTGCGTTCCATCTGGTTTATGTACAGTTCTATATCTTTTCACAAAACTTCTGAAACCAGTTGTAAGATATGTAAAATTAAAGGGTATAAAAACTGTACTCTATTAAGACGATTGGCTAGTTATTGGTAATTCAAAAGAGAATTACTTAAAAGTATACATAAATTTACACAAACATTACAAGATTTAGGATTTATAATTAATTCCGAAAAAAGCGTAGTTATTCCCGCGCAACAATGCCCATTTTTAGGGTTTATTTATAATACAACTAACATGACAATAGCCTTAACTCAAGAGAAAAGGGAAATAATTTATAAAGACATACAAAACATTAGGAAAAAGAATAACTGTAAAAATCAGATTATTTGCACAACTCGTCGGAAAACTAGTTGCTGCTTGGCCAGCTGGCTGGTTACACATAAAATCTTTAAAGAGGCAAAAAATATTAGCATTAAAATTAAACAATAGGAAATATGACTCAAAGATGATTAAGATAACTTTCACTATGGAAGATTTGAATTGATGGTTAAAAAACTTAATGATGTCTGTTCAACGTTTTTCTCAACATAAATTTTCTTTAGAAATATTTTCAGATGACTCACGAACCGATCGGGGCGTTTTCTGCAATGGGAAAAATCACAAGGGTTTTTTGGAACGGAAAAGACTGTGGCGTTCACATAAACATCCTAGAACTTAAAGCAGCCTTTTTCGACTTAAAATGCTTTGCAAAAACCTTCTAAAACTGCCCTATTCTCTTAATTGATAATGCAACGGCCATATCCTGCATAAACAAAATGGGCAGTGTACGATTCAATAAATTAAATAGTATAATAAAAGCTATTTCGAAATGGTGTGAAGGCAAAAACATCTATATTTACGCTTCATAAATCAAAAGACAATAAGGAAGCTGATCTAGAGTCTAGGCGTAATTCTATGGAAACAGAGAGATTTTCTACAACAAAGCGTACCTAATGAAGCGATAAAAATGATTATTTCTTCATTGACAGATAGCACCCTTAAACAATACGGAAATATTTACATGCAATGGATACCATAAATAACAAAACCAAAGAAAATTTAATACTCACTCACAAAAAGCCCTATCACCCAGCCAGCAGTCAAACCATTAGCAGATGAGTCAAGTCAATACTAAAAGCCGGCCGTATAACACGGAAATCTTTGGGGCACGCAGCACGCGACACGCGGCAACTTCAGCAGCTCAAGAATGGAAGTTACATTACAAACCACTCAGAAGACAGCTGGCTGGACAGAAAAATCAAAAGTATTCTCAAAATACTATAACAAACCTATCGCGGGTAATCCCACTGAATTTGCATCTTGTTCATTGAACCATAATTTCTAAGGAATCATATAAATATTAAGTTACAATTATAACTTACTTACCAACTCATTATCATATTACATAAGAATATTGGTATAGTATTAAAAATAAGTTAACAAATAAATTAATATCAGTTAAGCGTTAAACATGTGTACCTTCATATGTATACTATTAAATCTAATGTCTATTTGGAATTTGGATTTTAGTTTATAAAAAGGGCCTTGCAAATCTAAGACTACAGAAAATCGCAATTTTCAGTTAATGTAGATTACATCGCAAATACGTTAAACAGCTACAAAGTGTAATGAAGGACGGCGGAGATGCGAAGGATAATTACAAGATCAATCGACTTACCTGCAAGGAAGATCGATCGGAATTATCCGAGCATCTCCGCCGTCCTTCATTACAAACCCACCCAGTCTTTACCTTCTCCCTATCACCCCAAATGCAATGTAATCAAAAATCTCATAGGAACCAAAATTGTAACGATGCAACAGGGCGACGAGCTCGAGCGACCGTGCCTGGGACGGCTGAATCATCATGTTTTTTGATAACTTCTTTAAAACTTGTACCGGTTGGGATAAAATTGTATACTACAAAGTGTAATGAAGGACGGCAGAGATGCGCGGATAATTCCGATCGATCTTCCTTACAGGTAAGTCGATTGATCTTGTAATTATATTGCAAATCTATGCATCAACGGCAAGCAACAGGGGCATGGATATGGAAAAATTCTATGAGGAAATAACTGATATATAAAAATGAAATTCTACTAATTGTTATAGGAAAATTTAGTTCCAAAATACGTAGAGCAAAAAATTGAGAATTTGTAATGGTGTATAGTTCAAGAGCAAGAAACCAGCGAATTAATAGACTTATGAATTATTTCAATCCGGAATTGCTTGCAAAGTTTCTTAACACAGTTTTATTAACGAAACATTGGCCGAAGCCTGAAGAATCTATCCCAGGCTATTTTGTTGTTGCGAAGTTCAGCAGATTAAGTCGTGAACATGATAGCACTGTTCTTCTGGGGGATGGATGCACTTCTGGGGGTTTTGGTTGTGTTGATAAATTTGATAATCTACTTATTAAGAAAAATAGATTAACAACGCCAGGCATTTAAGCCAACTAGTCTCATATTGTATATTGCAGTAGCTCTTTCCTCACAGAGATATTATGAGTGTTGAGTTAAAGGTTTAAGTTTAATGTATGTGCTAGCCGAGGTGCTAGCCTATCTATTCAGAATTAATTTGTTTCGACAAGAATACGGAGATTTTTGTGTGGAAAATATTTGTATTCATCTTACATAAAATAATTAAAAGATCTATTTTTTATGCACTATGCAGAAAAGTTAAGTTTTTAGATAAGGTAATCTAATAAGTCATTTTACTTTGGTTATCATTACTTTTAAAGTATTATCATGCATTAATGTGGTTACGGATATGGTTACGAAAAATAATACATGATAATAAGGACAATTTGACCTCGGTCAATTAAGGACTACTAAGTACGTGATTATATTCACAAAAGGAGGTCCATGCAAATAAGGTAACTTAATTAAAAATGTAGATTTATTGAATATTTTTTTCAATATGAGTTTGAAACGATTTGAAATATTCACCGCTGCTAATTCTCTTCACATGATTTTGGAGCTAATATATTTTTTCTTTATTACAGTTATTTCGACTTCAACAGATTATGCAGATTATGATGATAATGAAGATTATGAAGATGAATTTTCCAACACAAATTCTACATCGAACAGTAAGTGTAATTTTTCTGTATTATTGCTCTGTTTAATTTAAGATAAGCACGTTTATATCACAGCTTTAGTTTAACGGATTTACCTCATTTCGGTATGCGTTATATATTAAAAACTATATGTTGTTATGATTAATTATAGGATCTAAAGGTTCGGAGCATGCTAATAATATTTATTCCCAAGTAACGGAATAGTTGACAAGTGTAGCTAGGGTGCAAAATAAAATATTCAAAATTGTAACAAACAATGGGTTCGTTTGAATCTCCCTGTAACAAGGTAGTTATGGAACATTATTGGTGACTTCTGTACACTGGTTCACTACCTTGGGGTTTCTCCGGAAGATGTCCTGGTTATGTGGTAGAGTGTGAAGACAGGAAAATCAACACATGGAAAAAATAGTACAAGGTATTAAAAGAGTTCACCAGGAATGTCAACTGTTTTTATCTTAATTCAGGGGGAAACGTCAGTCAATTTAGTTTCAATTTTTTTAGGGAGATATAAATAAACACAACTAGCAAAATAACTTCTAATCTGTTACGATGAAAACTAATAAAGCTGGCAAAAGATAAATCATTAATTTAAAATTAATTATTATGGCCATTTGCCAATTTGAGCTGAATTTCTGTTCAAAATTTGTTTTTGAATGGTTATATTTTAAAGCAAATAATGTACAAAATAAAGACTTAGTTAATAATAACGGATAACCAAATTGAAACCAGACAAAGAAGGAAAGTGATTTCAGTTAATCTGAAAAAAATAAATGTGAGACAAATCACAAATTTATAACAGCATTAGAGAGAACTGGGTGAACGCGAAGTTCCTATTCGCTACGTGCAGCTGCTTGGTGGGGAGGCGGTGACGATCATTATATTTATTTATTTATTTATCTTTCAACGTAACTAACAATGTATCTAATATTAAAAGTTATGTAGGTTTACAGATATTCATAGTCTCGCTCAACGTGCCATTAAAACCAAAAATAAATTATAATAACCTAATCACAGCGTTATTTAAAAAGGTTTTAAACAGTTTGATAGATGGACAAATAAATAGGTCTAATTTACTAGAATAAAGATTAGCAGCTCCAAGCAACCTAGTGATTGGTTCATTAAAGCCATAATTAGTATGATAAAAGGGCACGTGAAACACTTCTGTGTTTCTACCCCTGCTATCAGGTACACTCAGATCAAATAGACCCAGTAATTCCGGGCAATCAATACACCATACACCCATTCAAAATTTTAAAAAGAAAAGATAGGTCCCCAATAAGCCTTCTATTCTCCAAAGTGCCAAGGCCCAGACGTCGCCTGACAGTCGAATAGACGTCTTCGTCGCCCAACAATCCCCATCTATAGGCAACCACTCTCAAAAACCTGTTCTGTACACTCTCGATACTCTTTGAGCAGACCATGTAATGAGGGCTCCACACAACCGAGCAATACTCCAGATTTGATCTGACCAAACTACAATATAGTATTTTCAGTGTGAGAATATTAAATTATTTCGACGAACGAGTAATAAAGCCTAACATTTCAAGTGCCTTTGATACAATAACATTTATATGAGAAGAAAACTGTAGCTTGCCATCAAACTGTACACCCAAATCTCGAATGTTATTCACAATTTTAAGAGTGTTGTTCTTTACTTTGTATTCAAAATTGTAGGGTTCCCAAAGACGTGAAAATGAGATCTTGCAACACTTGTTGGCATTTAACTGCATTTTATTGAGCTGACACCAATTAGAAAAGTTATCGATGACTTGCTGTAGAAGTAATGCATCGTCTATACAATCAATCGATCGAAAGATCTTCTAGTCATCAGCAAAGGCCAAGTATGAGCTATTCACTATAAAGTCCCCCACGTCACCCACAAAGAGATTGAATAGAATGGGCTCACAATGTGAACCCTGAGGAACCCCTGAAGGAACCTCAATCTCCTTTGAAACACTTCCAGCATATTTGGCAGCTTGCACCCTATCCGTGATAAAACTCCGAATCCATGACAAGAGAGGATCGCTGATTCCCATGGCCCTCAGCTTGATGGTCAGAAGGCTGTGGTCGACCCTATCGAAGGCTTTAGAAAAGTCGCAATATATAGAGTCCACCTGCAGCCCTCTCTCCATCGCAGAAATTAGGTAGTTCTCATACAGTAAGAGGTTAGTGCAAGTAGATCAGCCATGTTGTTCGGGGTTTACAAGGCTCTTACAATCCCAAGATAGTAATTCACTCACCAAACGATACAACAGCTTCGGGATTTCTGACTGAGTACAAACGGCCCTGTAGTTTTCCACATTTTCTCTAATTCCAGATTTAAAGATATGTTTTAAGAAGCTACTTTTCCAAAGTTTCGGAAAAACACCAGAGTGCAAAGAAACATTGAATAATTTAAGCAGAGGGGGAGTAATGGTAAAAGAACATTTTTTAATAAAGAAGGCAGGAATACCGTCAGGACCCGAAGTACACTTTGGGGGTAGCGAATTGATTGATTCAAGAATCTTAGCACCATCAACAGTATATTTATTGATGGTAACGACATTTTCAAATCTATAATCGGGAGTATCCCGAGATGCGTTGTCATTATATAGGTACTGTGGAGAAGAATTTAGCAAAGATATCAACAAGTTCGTCGTTGTTCTGACTAATCTCATTGTTGTAGGTGACATTAGACGACAAGCTATTATTTCTGTTTTCATTTATATATGCCCAAAAATACTTTGGGTTACTATGGATGTTTGATTCTATATTGTTAATATAAGTATTAAAGCAGTCGTCTCTCAGTCGTTTACAGTGTTCTCTAAGTTGACAAAATAAAGCATAATCACACTGCCTACCTGTTTGCTTATACCTCCTATGTGCAGACTTCTTATCGATGATAGAATTACGAAGTCCAGTAGTGAACTATCTAGGAAAACTAGAAGATCTAAATCTTTTTACTGAAATTAACAAATTAAGAGCGGTATATGTAATATCATAAAAATATTGAACACCATCATCCAAGGTCACCGAGTCCAGAACACTCCAATCAGAGGCAGCCAATAAATTATTTATATGTATGTAATCACCGTTTTTAAAATCATAGAGGTATTCCTCTAAATCAGAAGATGCATTGGAATTATTGAGAGGGATTTCAAAAGTTACAGCGGTGTGATGGAGATTATTAGGCAACAGTGTATCAATTGCTTTTGTAATCACAAGATTTCCAAGGCTGGAAAAAAATAAATCCAACATTATATTTCTATCATTAGGTATAAAGTTAAGCTGAAAAAGATTATAAAAGCTAAAACAGTTTACTAACAAATGAGCTGGAGACTTATGCGGGCAAACAACGGATAAACCAAAATTATCGTTATCCCAAATTGCCCTGGGCAAGTTGTAGTTACCTCCCAGAACAATATTGCACTCGGGGTACTTGTCATAAAGATACTCAACAGATTGGCAGTGGCCCTCGTACAGTGTTGAGTGAGAATTGGGTCTAATATCATTGTTCAAACATGGGAGCTCGTAAATGTTGTATTATTACATTTTAAAAAACATGCGTGTGCAAAAGATCATACTAAGGACTTTGCAATCAACGCGCGTTTCGCCAACCATGCATCCTCAGGAGATTATTAAAACTAAACTTACAATATACCTAATCTGGAAATGCTGAGAGGATGGCCTTGAAAGGCCACGGCACTTAGGCCCCCGCCCCAGTGGACCCTCTGTGCCTGTGCATCCTCCCTAGGTCAACCAATCTATCTAGGCCATCGATCAGCCTAGTGTTGTAAAAAAGGCGGCGATGTTGTCCGAGGAGGCTATTCTGAGAAAAGCCATAGTTGGCCATGGTTCTCTCAAAATGGATTCCCTTAGTTCCGAAACATCGACGCAATCGCAGAGCAGATGCTCTACTGTTTCGTCCTCCAATTTCATTGTGTAGAGATGTTTCCTTAGCTGGCAGTGTCCAGAATCCCCGCCATGAGTCGTAGGTTCTTCCTTGACTTACCCAGTTATGCCTTTGCTGCTACTCATTAGGGTAGCTTAGTAGCTCCCTGGCCAGTCGACAGTTAGTTGTTTCGTCCTATCTTGTCCTAAAGTCTTTATGGGTGATCTTTTTTTTATCATATGTATCAACGTCGCGATAGGTAGGTTTGAAGGGCCGGCTCCTATAATGTTTGAACCCGTTGTCTTTCTAGCCAATTTATCCGCGTATTTGTTTCCATCACACTGTGCATGTCCTTTAACCTAGCACGCAGATATTCGGTTTTTGCGGACGGCATCCACAAGTGCATCGTGACATTCTAGTACTGATCTGGCTGTAAGTTTATATCTTTTCAGGGCCAGTAGTGCTTGTCTACTGTCCGTGTTGATTTTAATAGTCTTGTCCTCAGTATTCCTGCGAACAATCTCTTTCGCGGCTATGGATGTAGTAGCAAGTTCAGACTGAACTATGCTTGCGTGTGCCTCCATAGACCATTTGAGTTCAATTCGCAAGCTTCGGAAGTCAATTCCACAGCCTGCGCCTTCCTGGGTTTTTGAGCCATCCACGAAAATGTTAGCCGCACCTTCGGTTATAGGCTCATTTTATTAGTACATCATATATTTGTCGAAGACAAACTTGGGAGGTATGCTGTCTGCGGTGGCTTGCAGTAGTGTCAGTTTTCCGACTGTCCCTTCTCACAGGTGGCGTCTAGTTTCTCCACATTCTATGCTGGGTTGCATACCGACGACTCTGAGCCTCAGCAATGTAGTCAGAGCCACCTCCTTTAGATAAATATCTAGGGGCGGCAAGCACAACATTACTTCCATGGCTCTGGTTGGGGTTGTTCTCATAGCTACCGTTATGGTTAGGCAGGCAGTTCTCTGTACCTGACTGAGCTTAAGCATTGTGGTTCTTTGTTGACTCTTGGGCCACCAAATTGCGGCTCCATAGACAATCATGGGTCTTATGATAGCAGTATAGATCCACATTACGACCCTGGGTTTCAGGTTTTCCCCACGGTTTGCGGGACTGTTCATAAGAAATGTATGCCTTCTTTAGTATTCGTTCTAAATGAAGATTCCAAGTTAATTTAGCATCGAAGGTGATCCCAAGGTATTTTACCTCAGACGCAAAATTTAGTCCTGTGTTTAGGAGGGTCAGAGGCCGTAGTGGCTCCGTCCTCTTTTTTCTGGAGACAGGGAGTGTTCCCTACACCACTCTTCGACTAAGCGAAGGGCACTCTGCGTACGATTGCACAGAATTCCGTCGAACTTTCCATTGAGCAGTATCGTAAGATACGCATTGGTGTAGAATCCACCTGAGTTAAGGCGATGCAAAAGGCTGTCCCGAACAAAGTTCCATAGCAGTGGCGAAGGAACGCCTCCCTGCGGGCAGCCTCTGGCTACGTTGCTTCTCACTACAGTGTCTTCCACCTTTATTTGCACGCGTCTCTAGAGCATGTTGAAATTCCAGCCACTGGCAGCAAGAGGGACGCCCCTGCTTGTTAAGACTGCATTGATTTTTCCAATGGTGGTTTTATCAAACGCACCCTCAGCAGTCTCTCAAATATCGCTCACACAGCCCTCCAAAGTTTTCAGCACAAAGGATATTAGGCTGATTGGTCGGTAGGATTTGAGGACAGTGTAAGCCATCCTTCCTGCTTTTGATATGAACACCACTCTTACTTGCCTTCGGGATATAGCGCAGCGCTACACATGTCCAAAACATCTTTGCGACAGTAACTCGTCCAAGCCACACTGTAGTAGGGCTGGACAGATGCCGTCTGTACCTCGCGATTTGAAGAAGAAGCTTAGTATTGCCCATCGTATTTTGTCTTCACTGACTATTTGGTTGGCACTTTGCCAGTCTAAATTAGTAGGCTGAAAGTTGTCTCGTCTGGCCAGGCCCTGTCGTCTATTGCCGACGAACCGGGAAATGGGTCTGCATAAGCAGGTCAAGATTCTCTTGTAGGTTAGCGGTCTTGGTGCCGTCCTCCTTTGTTAATAGGCCTAGGTCGCGATCTTTGTCTTTTGCGAGGACTTTGTAGAGCCGTGTAGTCTGTGAGTGATCCTCAATCTCCTCACACTAGGCCCTCCAGGTCTCCCTCTGTTTTTTTTCTTGCTAGTTTTTTATACTCCTGCAGATTGGTGCTGTATTGCTCCCAGTCGACTTGAGTTCTGGTTCTTTTTGCTCTGTTAAAAGATTTTCTCACTGTCCTCTTGGGATCCACCATTTTGTGGCTTCCCCTGGCTGCTGTTGTGATGCCTCAAGAGGGCAAGATTTTTCAAAACATAGTTATGGCGGTCTGTAAGCCTAGCATACGTATTTCCAGGCCGCATTGCCATTGGGCGTATTCCCCTCAACTTCCGAAGCCGTACGAGGAACTGAGCCCGATCCATCCATCGGGGATCCCTTATAAGCTCCCAGGGCGCCTTAATTGAGCTAAGCTCAAATGTTAACCAGCGATGATCTGACATGGTGACCTTGTCAAAGACATGCCAGTTTGTGATAGATTGAAATATGCCCGCCGAGGCCAGTGTTATATCAATTATCCTGGAGTTAATAATGGTTGGTGCAGTACCTCTGTTTAAAATGTTGAGGTTGCTACCTGTAATGTAATCATAAAGTGATTTACCTCTAGTATTGTTGTCTTCGTTGCCCTAGGTCACATGGTGTGCGTTAGCGTCGCAACCCAAAATGACATCCCATTATACAATATACCTAACTTTATTTTATACTAAATGTTTGCTTAATCAAGCGAAACCAAAAAGAACCAACCCTGGAACCCTACTAGTCACGCTCGATCATCCAATGCAATGACCTATACGGAATAGGCCCTCTATCTCTATTTAAACTGTTCTTATATTTAATAATTTCCATATTTTCGTATGCGTCTAATAATCTCCTATCAGACATATTATGAATTAATTTTAAATTTCTAATTGTTATTCTATGATTAATTTCAAAAGTATGCACGGCACTACCGTACTTTAAATGAGCTATGCGTTCTTTGAATCTCATTTGTATAGATCTTCTATTGTGCCCAACATATTTGTATGTAGGTATTTCTAATTACTTACGATACATTTTTTTTTCAGGTACCTTAACTTTTTTAGTATCTCTTTCAAATATAACACGAGATCCAGGAAAAACGGCGAGGTTTATTTGCCATGTACATAATTTGGATGCAAACAATACTAAAGTCAATTTTATATGGAAGATTAACGAAGTGCAAGTTAAAGGTGGAGACAATAGAATAAAAATAAAGAATATTAAAGTAAGTAGTAGAAAAAAATTAAAGAAACTAAAACTTATCTAATTATACCTGCTCTCAATAATATATATACAGGGTGTCCGGTAAGTATATGTCAAAATCTCGGCTGTATACAGGGAACATCCAAATAACCTAGTGTTTCATATAATTTTTTTTTCAAGAAGCTCCATAACGGAGATATGCGGCCCAAAATGGGTACCCAGTTGATTTACATTTTGTGCTGTAACATTTAATTAGATTCGTATATTTTAATAAAATGGTGGTATATTGTATAAGCCATAAAGACTTCCTAATCCAGATTAGAAAGAATCTCTGATATTACAAAGGAAGTCAGGAACGGACTTGCCACCTCACTCGTGAGCCCAAAACTTTGACAGGTGTCATCACTTTTCAGAGCCCAAGCCTGATTTATTACACAACTTTGGACAATTCTTTTAAAAAATGGTGCTCTACATTTATTCCGTAAAATATTTGCGAGGAAATCTGAGTCATGCATAACCCAGTAATTACACATTATAAGAAATTAATTAAACCCTTTGTTATCAACTAATTTAATTACAATTGCTATACGAAATAATCTACTATACTTAATGAACACTATGTTATCGTTAGAAACTAATGGACTTAAATTGTGGATAAGCGCAATGCAATTCTCTGGAGGCAAGAAGAATGTATGCCCTTAGATTTACGAGTTGAAATTTACCGGGTCGAAGAATATTTGAGAGGGTTGATCGTAACTAAAAACAACAAATAGAGATGAAGCGTAACAAAAATTAGTGAAAAAAAACAAGGTTCTTTTTAATGAAATGTTAGAAAGTACTATATGACCACAAAATTGTATTAAACAGTAAAACCGGGTTAGCATGCTGCTTTTTTTTCGCTGTACTTGAAATAAAATTTTATCACGTCGAATACGACTCTTATCCTTATGCAATAATACTGTATAATACTGAGAACCCTGTTTAATAAAACATTATAGGGTTAAATGTGATGTCTCCATTATTTCTTATTTTCTTAATAAGACATCTTTTTAGGAGAAGGATAGCAACTGGAGGTCAGTCTTGACAATAAAAAAATTAGAATTTTTCGACCAAGGATTCATAGAGTGTATTGCTAGTAATGGTGTAGTCAGAATCAGATCACAATGCGCTTTGCTAGTGACCCCGGAAGCGCAGAAATGGGGTAAGAAATAATATATTTGATTTTTTTATGAGGTGTTCCTATAGATTTGTTAGATTGTCCACCACTCTCCACCCCTCCTTTTTGATTGCTACTTTTTTACTCAAACTCAATAATCAATGAAGGTTCTTATATAGTATATTGGAGAAGGGGACTAAGGAGAGGCTAGATTTTCTATTCTGACTTAAATATCCTACTTTGCTGGGCTTAATTTAAAGTAACAACTCAGAGAATGTGTATCTAATGGGCGAATCTAAAACCCGTCTCCCGTAAATGGAGAATCGTATTTAAAAAAAATATACAATAATTTAATAATACTTATATTAATATTCTCAAATAGTATATTATGATATAAGTGTATAAGAGGGTCTTTAAAGCACGCGCGACATATTTCAAAACACGACGCGCAGCGGAGTGTTTTGTAAGTCGCAAGGGCTTTAAAGGCATCTTATACACGTATATCATACGCTATTTTTTATTACGAATGCATCGTAATCTCAAAAATGTTTTAAATATTAAACTTAAGGGATATATTGACGACAATATTAATCTGTCACATTTGACATGATCAAATATAACAACCTTTAAAAAAGTAGGCGCATCATAAACATCATTTTAAGCACGCTGCAGCGTGCGATAATCGTTGATTATGATGCATGCGTAATAAAAAATATTTTATTTGCAGGATGCATCATAAAACAGGGGTTTGGTATTTTCAATATATATTTTAGGTACAGGTGCTTTATTCTGAAATCCAGCGGTTTTTGAAATAATGAATGGTTTTCTATTTATGGGATGAAATTATTGAATGCTTGCGATGAGAAATAGAGTTACTAAAGTTCACAAGCCCAGATGAGAATGAAAGCTCTGCAGCTTAACAGCCGAATAATGAAATTTTATTGTGCCAGATGTAGGGGGCAGAAAACTTTCGCTTTGTTTCATAAAATATTGGTTGTGAAAGATCAGCTTATTAAAGGCAAGGACGAGCTTATACTATGCAGGAATAAAATTATCGAATGCTTGCGATGTGAAATATAGTTACTAAAGTTCACAAGCCTAGATGAAAATATATTAAATTTCAATAGTTAGTAGCCAAAAAAGTAGCACCAAGAGAAGTTTTAGCTGTACAGCGAACCAATACATCTTAGAAGTATGAGACTACCAAAACGATAATAGAAGATTCAATAAATCCATGCATACCTGTTATTAGTAGGTATAGCGAGAACAAAATACATCAGAAATGGAGGTATAGCAGTTAGTTAGACTATATTATAAGTGTTATCAAGCAAAAATACAACAATATCAATATGCAAAATTGAGACCCACTTAAAACTTTTCTGATCTAATCTTGGACAACCTAGCGACAAAAATAGAGATAGTAACTGGAAAGCTCTGTGCCAATACTAAAAGCGTCAATACAGAAAAGTTGTCCGAGGAAACCAAAAGAGTAATAAAGGAGAGACGCGAGACAAACAAAGAAGCACCAGGATATGCAAAAATGAACAGAGATGTTAGGAAAGTGATTCGCAAAGATGTAAGAGAGCACAACATAAAAAGAAATCAACAATCAACACATAATTAAAAAGAACAAAAACATGAAAGTACTCAAATCGAAAACTTTGAAAGGAAGGCGAAAATAACAAAAATGGAAAAATCAAGAAGGTACAGTTGGTACAGATTAAAAGCAAATTCCTCAAATAATAAAGGCTTTTTGCTTAAAAATGTATTCAAACCACATCCCTACGCCGCGCGCCGTATCAGCAGAGACCAATAGGCTCGGAGAAAGTGTCACATTCATAAGAAATGTGTTTAGCATTAAAGCAGATAAAAAAAATGGACATGTCCAGTGGAGGACAAGATAAACACCGATATTTTTAAAATGGGGGGAGACAGAAGTCTTTACAAGTTCGCTTCAATAAATGCCTGGATAAGGGTGGCATACCCAAAGATTGGCAGAATGCACAGGTGATTCTGTAGTTTAAGAAAGCCGATGGCAATAATATCCAAAACTATCGCTTATCACATAGCCAGAATAATAACCAACCGCCTAACCGACAAACTAGATTCGTAACAACCAGTGGCGCAGGCTGGTTTTCAAAAGGAATTGGGTACAATAGATCATCTTCAGGCAATGAAGGTAATTATCGAAAATTCAAATCCTTGAACATGATGGTGCTTCCATCCATTCCATTGCCATTCGGATCTCCGGGCGCCGCGCCTGGTGGCCCTGGGAGCCCTTCATTCCTCATTTTACAGGCAGCAAAGATACCGAACCAATTTAGAATTGAAATATATTTCTGCAACATAAGAGGCCTAAATACAAACATAAATTCGGTACACCAACATCTACAAGCTAATAGCCCTTACAGAAACACAAGTATGTTCTTTTTACGTTTACAATAGTAAACTAGCCCTATCCTGGTTACGACTTGCACATCCGATTTAGACAAGTTCGAAATATGCCTTTTTGTCCGAAGCGACCTTCAATGGCACCGCGAGAAACACTCGACCCGAACAACCTTGACGTCATGTGGCTCAAGTTCACCGCCAACGGATTAACCAAGTTTATATGCTGTCTCTATCGCCCTCCGAACGATAGAGCCTACCAAAGCTTTTTTACAACACTAGCTACCACTTTTGACTCAATACAGGTCGATCACCCCAATTCAGAAATAATCGTTCTGGGAGATTTCAATGCACACAACACCAACTGACAACAAGACCGACAACGGAGGTAGAGAAGCTGAAGGATTTGACATCAGCTGCTAGCTTACTCAACTTGTAGACGAACCAACTCGAATCTAAGAGAGGGGCGAATTCGCCGCCCTCCTGGATCTTTTTCTAACCAACAATCCTGACCAGTACACAATTACAGTTGGTCCGCCATTAGGTACTTCCGACCACAAACTTATTACAACGGTTTGTGAATTGCCATTTCTATAGAATGATCCACCATTGCCTCGCAAAATCTGGCATTACAACAATTCTGCAAACTTGGACGATCTAAGGGATTTCTACCCTTGGTTCTACCTAGATCTTCTTTGGCTCGACGTCTGCTTTGGCACTAACGACCCGTCAGTCTGCTGCGAAGAGATTACGCAAATAATCTCCTCAGGAATGGAAGCATAGATCCCAAATTCCATCAAGTTACCGTCAAAAGGAAATCCCTGGTTCGACAGAAGATGCGAAAGACCTGTAGGTAGGAAAGAGCAAGCCCACAAGTACTGATAGTGCAGGCTCCAACGGAATAATCGTTTGCAAAATATGCAGACCGCAATCTGTTTTGGGATTTGTGTAGCTGAGACCTTTGTCAGTATAAAAAAACATGTTGCCGAGCGCGCGCATGGTGCCTTGCCGTTTCGCCCCCCACTATTCTACCTCTAATGCTCCGACCGCTTGCCGCGTTCGCAGCTTGTTTTGATTGCACAACTGCACGCCAGTAGTCTATTGTTTACGTTTCTTTGAATAATATTTAACGTATTGAGTTAGTGGTTTTGGGTAAATATGTCATTAGAAGGCGTGAATTTAAAGGGAAAAAAAAGCAGTGAACTATTTTGCGATTCGTCAGAACAATTAGTGAATGAACCAAAGCCCGGAACTTTTCTCACTATTGAACGTGGAGCAAAATGACGTAAAGACGAAGTGAGTGTAAAGTTTGATAGACTATATGATCCAGAATGTAGTGTCCAGTGTTTTTCCTGGCACATAAATTGTATGGTGGGTTACATAAGGTAACATAAGTGAGGATAAAGTTCGGCGTAGAGAAATAGCTTTATATAAGGAACAACAAAGTGCTGAATTCAGTACTGCAGTACCAAATCGCGATGTTCGCTGATCTGTAAGGGACACTGGTAACACATCTTTGCGAACATTAACATGTTTGATATGCGGCCAACAACCATAAAATAAAATAAAAAAACTTTTTCTGCGTTCTGAGATTGGCGGCACAAAATATTTTTAATGCTGCACATGTTAAACATGATAACGTTTTCACAGCAATACCTAAGTACCGGTCAATCATCTCAAAATGTATTGGCCAGAGAAGTAAGGTATCATAAATCTTGTTACCGTGACTACATATGGGTACCAATAACGTCACGAAATAAACCAGGGCGTCCTTCTTGTAAAATACCCCAAGAAGTATTAGAGGCGTCCTTTGAAAAATTAATAGATGAATTAAAAGATAAATTCTCAACCTGCTCTTTTGAATTATCAGATATGGCAACAAGGATGGCTGAACTCACTGATTTAGAAGATGCAGTGCTAGAAAACCGTGTAGTTAAGCCCTTTTAATTGCGAAATATGGTGAAGTGGTGTTGTTTTCGCATCCACATGATAGGTCAAAATCTTCTCAGTGAAGTAGTAGAACGTGTTCGTCAATTAGATGTAAACAAAATCAACATGTTTGCAAAACAACTAAGGGAAGAGGCAATGGCTGCTGAACTTTTACCGGACGAATATTTATGTGACGAGACTATTAGAAAATGCAATTAATAAAACAGAACTGACATCAACATGGGCGACTTTCAGCGCAAAAAAACAAAAATTAGGAGAAAGTTCTCTTAGGACAAAAGCCATATTTTGTGATATTGTTTACTGTATCACTGAAAAGAAGACACCTAAACACGTAGCATTAGCCGAATCTGTTCACCACCTGAGCAGATTAAAACATTTGATAACAGTATTAAATAAATCGGGGCATAGTATTAGCTATAAAGCGTTAAAAGACCTGGACACAGAGATAAGAAAGGCAATTATGATTGAGGATGAGAATAAAAAAGTGATTATTCCTAAGAACATTGTGCGAAACCCATCATTGTATTTACATGGAGCTATATAGACAACAATGATTTTAATGAAGAAACATTAAGTGGGAAAAATTTTACACACGTTACAGCTCTGATTGTATACCAAGAACACACTTCTTCACAGAATGAAATATTGTTTAAACTCAGGCCCGAAGCAACAGATGAGCATTGTGATTTAAAAAATTTGAACTGCCAAGAAATCTATCATTGTGATTGTGAAGTAATGAAGGCAAAGCCAAAATCAATATTAAATTATGTCAAAACAAGTTGTTTGCTAGATAACACCCAGAATCCCCAAAATGCACTTTTTATGGGTCTTGTGTAGGCTGCTGTATGACCAAGGAAAACAATTTTCTGAGACCTTCCACTAACGCCATTCCTAGATGGACTCTCTTCCAACAACTTCTGTCCTCAGAAAATTTACCCTTATCAACTGTTGGGTTTTATCCTGTTATTCCCCATCCACCCACCTCAAGAGATGTTGTTTATAACTCAATGAAAAATTTTATTGACTTATGTCGAACTCTAAATAAAGAAACAGAAATTATCTCATGTGATATGTCGATATACTTAATAGCCAAACATATCCAACTTTCGTGCCATGAATTTTGTAACATGATAATACGGATTGGTTAATTTCACTTACAAAATTTTTTTTTGCGATGCTTGGGCCAATTCATCGAAGGAAGTGGACTTGATAGAATTTTAGTTGAAGCGGAAATCTACGGTGATAATACCCTTGCTTCTATTTTAAACGGTCTACAATATAATAGAGGTATACGAGCACACAAGCTTTTATATGAAGCACTTAGGTGCTTATAATTTGCAGAGTACATTGATTAGAATGGTCTTTCCGACGGAGACGCTATTAATTCGTGTCTTCAAGATATAAGAGAGGCAACAGTAGATAGAGACCATAAAAGTTTGTTGGAAAAATGTTACAAACATGAAAAACCATGGGAGACTTTTTGGCAAAATTTTCGGTTTTCATAGACAGTATGTGTAAAGAAACCGAAACATTAAAATTTTTCAATATCTACTCTGAAATGGTAGAAGCTCTTTTGAATTCAATCAAAGCGGACAGAGAAAGTGATTACGATTTACAGTTGCATACTACAAGACAAATGCTGGTTTATTTTTGTTCTATGAACCATACAAGTTATATTCGTGGTGTCGTCACTCTACTTACAAGTTATGATCCAAATACCTAAAGATATCGTAGGTGATTTCAGACGGGGAATGCTTTCAGTAAAAAGAATCATTGGGAAGTTCAATTCTGTTCGCTGTCATTTAGCATTAGATCAGTCTCAGAACCGGTCTTCAGCCGTGACTGGAGGTCTGATTGGAATAACGCAAAATAAAGAAGCAATGCAGCGATGGATCCTTTTGTATCCTTTCAAGAACACTATTCATTCCACACTATTATCATATCTCGGAATGTAGACAGACGCCACATGCGATATTGATTCAAAAGTGCATAATGAGTGGAATGAATCGAGGATTGGTAAAGTTAAAAAGGATGCCCAAAATTTAATCTCTACTTTGAATGATTATAACCCATTTATAAATAACGAGACAAATGTGCTGTACAACATTTATACTGGGGCTCTGGATGAAAAAGCAACCTCACAATGTTTCCTTGATATCAAAGAATCTGGAGAACGTTTGATTACTGCAAATGCAAATGATAAAGAAATCTCTACCCAATACCTTAATAAAGCCTAGTAAATGTCAATCTAACTGTCGCACAATGTCATGTACTTGCAAAAAAGCAACACTAAACTGTATATCTTTGTGTAAATGCGTAGACAATGATTGCCAAAATTTGTAACAAAATAAAACACTGTTTTTTTTTTTAAATTAACTGTAATTTTAGTTTCAATGACTTTTGTCAGAATACGGTCTGCATATTTTGCATACGGAACTCCACTGGGAGCCCGGTCTATGACAACAAAATCAGACCGTTGAAAATCGCAATTATTTTGTCGAAGCGAGAAACGAATGCAAACGTGTGATCGACGAAACTAAGGACAAACACAATCAAAGGATCAGGAATAAACTTTTGCAATGCCCCAGTGGCTCCAGGAATTTCTGGTCGGCAGCTAAGGCAGTAAGTAATAACTTTACAAAATCGTCTGTCCCACCTTTGACAGCCAAGGAAAAAGCAAACATGCTCGCCAATATGTTTTCATCGCACTCTACCTTAGACGTCCCTCAAGGCAAGGCTCTCCCCACCATATCGAACATCAACACTACCATCGCAGAAGTCAAATTTCATCACCGTGATATTCGTAAATCCTTAAAGAACTAGATACGCAAAAGGCTTCAGGACCGGACGAAATACCTGTCATCGTGTTAAAGAACTGCGCCAACGAATTAACTCCCGTTTTTTCCAGACTTTTTTTTTCTGTCTTACCGAAAAGGAATATACTTACCTTCTTGGAAAGTTGCTCTAGTGCAACCTGTTCCAAAAAAAGGCAAGAAAACAACGCCGTCAAACTATCGCCCAATTGCCTTGCTTCTCATAATCTCCATAGTCATGGAACGTGTAGTCAATCAGCAACTACTCAAGTACCTCAAGAACAAGAGAATAATCAGTGATAATCAATACGGCTTTCGCAAAGAGAGATCGACAGGAGATATATTGGCCTATGTCACTCATATATGGAGTAGGGCAATTGAGAACTACGGAGAGTCTCGAGCGATTGCGTTGAATATTTCGAAGGCATTCGACAGAGTTTAGCATGACGGATTGCTGAACAAACTGCCGCCCTTCGGACTGCCAGCCTCTCTCTGCAGCTGGCTTGCCATTTTCCTTAAGAACCGATCTCTGTACGTTGCAGTTGATGGGCACATCTCAGACACATTCACCATTAAACCGGGTGTGCCTCAAGGCGCAATACTTTCACAAACTCTGTTCCTCATCTGTATTAATAACCTGCTGAATGAAACCAATAATCCTGTTTACAGTTTTGCAGATGACAGTACCCTTGTCTCCCAACTTAGATCAGAAAAACCTTTACCAGCTACTTAGACTTATCACCGCAGCAGACAGGAGCAGTTTACAGCAATTAATCAAGATCTAGAGAAAGTTTAAACTTGGGGCGACAAAAATTTGGTCCAGTTCAATGCAGCAAAGACCCAAGCAGCCACGTTTACCAAGGGGGCTAAGATCATTATGGCAGGATCGACCATTCCTTCATCCTCGTCAATCGGACTACTGGGTGTCTGGGTCAACAGCAATATGTCCTGGCATGACCATGTTGCTAACATCGCAAAATCAGCCTTCCAGAAACTTGGTGCGCAGCAGTTGTTCTTGCTCTACAAAGCGCAAATAAGACCGTGCTTAGAATATTGCTCACGCATCTGGGGTGTCGTACCAAAGCACACCCTAAAGCTGCTGGATTCCATTCAAAAGAGAGCTGTGCGTCTCATCGGCGACCCGGAGTTGTCCCGGAATCTGGCTAGTTTGGAACACCGCAGACATGTGGCCGAGATGTCTCTGTTTTCCAGATACTTTCACGGCAGATGTTCCCAGGGTTTGGCCCACATAATCCCGCCCCTGGCAACTCCTGTCAGGCAGTCCCGACAGACGGCAGGAGCGCACCAGTTCGTCGTACAACTGGAAACACCTAGAACATCGCTTTACAAGTACTCCTTTACCTGGCGCACTGCATCACTGTGGAACTCAGTCCTAGGACATGTTTTCCCCTAATTAAAACCTACAACTATTCAAGAACCGTGTCAATAAACATCTTCGCACACACACCGCTCTTCTAGCGCCGTAGGATATCCATTTAGTGTGTGTGCCACTGCCATAAAAAAGAAAAAGAATACAACTTCCCGTTATACCTGGCATTCCTTGTCTTCCAAAAAGATTTTGATACAATGGAAACGTGGTCATTCGAAGGTGCTCTGGATGATGATAGAATTGATTCGAGATTCTTAAATGTAATCGAAAATATATACAAGAATGCATCACTGCATGCTAAATTAGACGAAGACCTAAGGACAGACTAGATAGCAATCAATAGAGAAGTGCGTCAGGGCAACCCAGTATCTCCGAAACTGTTTACCTTAGCTCTACAAAAAGCTGTCTTGGGACAAGAAAGGTATGAAAATAGATGTTGTATACCTAAATCACTTATGGTACGCAGATGACATCATCTTTATAAGTAGCTATGTAGAAGAACTTGACATAATGCTACAAGAAGTAAATCGAACAGCTAAACAGGTTGAATTAGACATAGATCTGAGTAAGACAATGCTGATGAGTCAAAGCGATGCGCGGATAAAGCTGGATAACACAGTTCTGGGAACGTCGAAAATTATATATTCCTAGGACACGTATACTAAAGCCGAGACAAAAGCCCATATGGTCTGACTTGTGTCGCCTGAGTCACATGCTTCAGAATTCTGATATACCCATTTGCCTGAAAAAGAAAGTATACGATTCTTGTGTATTCCCTGTTGTCACGTATTGTCTAGAAACAGCAACTTTAACTAAGAAAGGCGTAGGGAGGTTAAGAAACACACAAAAAGTGAGGTAGCAGTAAAATGTTGGGGATCAATTTGAGACAACAAGCAAAAAATGCAGACAATTGACGAAGAACAAAAACTACAGATGTTATAGAGCGCACCGCAAATTTAAAATGGCAATGGGTTGGACATGTAGCAGGACAAAGTGCAGAGAGGTTGACGTTAAGAATTGCACAATGGCGACAAAGAGAGTCGAAGAAAGGAACTGGTAGACCACCAAAACGCTGGCTAGACGACATTAAAAACTTACTGGAATTCACTCGTTTCAATTAGTCCTATATCCAGCAGCGGACAAACACAGGCTGATGATGAAGAAGAAGGAGTGCTCGAAAATATGAAGAATCGACTAGGTGGAAAGTAATAAACACTGATAAAGAAATTATTTGAAAACCAAAAAATTTAATTCATAAAATAAGAATGCAAAATACCCTCCTCTCCAAAGTGATTTATTAATAAAGCTGGTTCCGAATTATTGTAACAAAAATAGTGAAAATCAACTAATATTGGACCTTAATAATAATGAAAAATAGCTTAACTATTGTTTGGAGAGTATACAAGGCTGTAGAACATATAAACGTTGTTCAGTGCTTCCGCTGTTGAAAATATGGTCACATTGCAAGGAACTGTGAGAATTTGGTGGAAGTTTGTCAAAAATGTGCTGGTGAATTAAGGATTAAGCAAACAAAGGAATAATTTAGCATGGAGAATCAAATAACCTTTTGACATCACGAAGGCTTCAGATAAAAAAATATTGTGAAGGTGCATTAATAGACAGTGTTGACAAAGTGGAAATGTGCAATTGATAGAAATCAATATGTTGATGATGTGTTTCTAGTTCTGAAGCGAGCCTTCGAAACAATAAGCAGATAATTATTGATTGAGATGTTTAGACATGTTTTTTTACAACAATAATGAAGTAGTTAACTCAGTATTTGGAAAATGGGACATAGGTCGCGAAATACAATAATAATGTATCTTCGTTGGTAACACATCATATGGGGTACCGCAAGGACAGCTATGGGACCCGATCTCTTATGTATATAAGTGGCATAGTTAAACAGGTGACTAAATGTAAAATACAACTCTTTACTTTATTTTGTTGGTGAAAGTATTCCAGAAACGGTAAATATAATAAATAATAAATATGTAAATGGTTACAAAAAACAGTCTTATTAACACAAATAAATAATTATTAAGGAGTAAATATAATTACATAGATACCGATGTAAACAATGAAATTTATGTGGGCTGTGAAAAGATTGAACAAGTCAGTGAATGTAAATATGTAGAGGTTATCATAGATCAAAACTGTAGCTTCTCAAGTCATGCTGTGTATATAACAATAAAAAAATAGATAAGATAATTAATCTATTGTCTAGAATAGGAAAAAAAATAGTTTCTGGACACAATTCCTTATATATGAAATGATTATTCAACCATATTACAAATTTTGTTCGTCTATTCTATATCTATTAAATAATACAGAACTAAACATTTAGCACAAAAAGCAAAATCAGGCTTTAAGGGTAATTTTGGGCTGTAATAGATGCACAACTATTAAGTATATGTTGGAATGTACGAACCTCCTTAGTGGGTTTGTGGATGTCATGGTAGTGATTTTTAAAATAAAAAATGGTTTATTTCCTAAACATCTAACAGATCAACTTATAATAGTAGAAGATATTCATGATTATGAAACTAGATCTAGGGGAAATTTGTATGTGTTATACGTTAGAACTATCTTTAGTCAAAATAGTTTATTTCATAACGGACTTTTTGAATATAATAATCTCTCTTATTATTGGCCTGTAATTCAATAGATATGTTCAAGCAAAAATGTAATAATATATCCCAAGAAACCATTCTATATTTATTTGTAATACTGTAGCTTATACTAATAAATACTTCAGTCGTTCATTCATTCATTTATGCATTCAATTAGATGACTATTTACGTCATCTGATCATGCAAAATTACCAGAAACAATTTCGAGACCGTTTTCCTCTAGATTAGATTTTAGCTTATCGTATTTATTTTTTTTTTAGGGAGCACTGCTGTTAATTCTCTCAATTTTGGACAATTAGATGCAGACAGGTGAGTTTAATATATATGTTATGCTAGTCAAACCAATCTTATCAACTGACATTTTGCAAGGTGCTCACTGATTGCCAATAAAAAAGACATAAAACGTGTCATTTAATTCTTTTACAGCCAAGATCGTTTCGTTTCCTAGCATGTCGTCTTGTAAAAAGCGTAAGACCAAGAACATTAATTATGTATGTCAGTCGGGACAAGAAGTCCGTGCTCTGTGCTATGGCGTAAACGGAATATTATATGCTTGGTCAAGTTATACATGATATACTTATTTATTATAGGTATTTATTTCAAACGGAAAGATGTCTCATTGTAGTGACGTTGCATCCTACTGTTAGGTTATGCAAAACCTAATTAGTTGCTACAGTGTTTCTTGACCTAGTACGATAAACTGCGTTAAAAATAGCCTGCCCAGAAGATACTTTCGCTGTACATGGCCACCAATGAGTTTAAACAAAAAAAAAAATACCTACCCTGAATAGTGGAGAAATTGATATCATTAAGAACTTTGATATACTTTGTGTGTTCAGAGCAAACACTCTAAAATCTTTTCCGGACGCCCTCAATACAATCGATTTTCACTCTTTAGAAGAGATACCACACGGGACAGGCTTATTACAATACAAATCTGACGTGGGTACAATAAAAAAACAATATGCCACAAATCACTTTCGTATCTACATCGATTAGCTCTCTGGATTAGATTTGATTATTATTGAACTTGTCAAAAATTGCACCATCCCTCATGTCATGCATTCTCGTTAATGCAAGGCCATTAAGTCATAGTTTCTCGGAATGTAGAGGAAGATATGCATGCACACTTGTTGATAGTTCAAATTAAAAGCATGGCCCCTGGAAAATCCTGGCAGTATCATCTTGTAAGATGTGGCATTCGAACAGGTCCTGAATTATCTGATGGACTTTGAATGACCAGGTAGATGAGAAAGGTAACACGCATAAGCAGCTTAATATCATTTACAAATAGAATACTCCGTTAGCACTCCAGATATGCCAGATGCCTAGAGATAAAATTGGAACACCTCTCATGTAGAAAGAGAAGGTGTACTCCAAAGAAATAGGGATGTATTATATTCCTCAAACATGATATTGTTCCCATCGCACGTAAAGTTTACATCCCTATTAAACCTTCTCTTTCCACGTGGAGGCTGTTCCAATTAAAAAGTTTGATAACAATTTAAGAGCATGCTCTCCAATGCTCAGTGCTTTCGCTTCGACATTAATAAACCGTGATAGGTCAACAGCCTTCGAAAATGTGGTTTAGATAGAATTCACTTGATGCCGCTTCCCGAAAGCCCCAAAACCCAAAAGACAGTCCTGATGAGTGAAAAACGAGAAGCCATGAAGCCATGTTCTTCAATTATAGCACATCTAAATTTCTGTGATAGTTGAAAAGTTACTAACGAGTCAACGAGCTTCTTAATGGGTGATTGTATACAGATGTCTCTATAATTTGTGACGGCGCATTCTTTCCATGATTTTCCAGTAGTCTGGAAAAACTACGGAACTAAGCTCAGACAATCTTATTAAAAGACATAAATTACTCTTTGATATTAATATTGTCAAACCGTTGTTTGAATACAGGAGATAGTTAGTCAACCTTATGGACTAAAAACCTTAACACTTTTTGTTAGTTTTGGACCAAACCGATAGAGGGCTTCAGAGCACGTTGGACCACAAGCAGTTCATTGGTCGTAAAGATAAACTCCTCCCCGCGAGCAACACGTGTAGCCTTTCCAAGACACAGTTTACTTTACATTTCATTTAACTGAATCGCCGGTATATTTGGCATCTACTGCGAACAGATGTCGCGACGGTATGATATACTTTTTGCGATTATATAGGGATGGGCAATTATCGAATACAGTTCAGTAAACTAGGATATTTATTTAGAAATATTAAGCTCCTATTATCATATCAACACATACATATATTATAGCAATAGCTTTGTTTAGACAATGGCACTAGCAAATCGAAAAGTACGTTATATAGGCATGTATTATTACATCGTTAGGAATATATTTCTAAAAAACGTACATAATAAGTAAAAATCTGCAAAATGGAAGAAATTCAATTTATTCAATGAAGTACCGAAACACGTCAATCGCTTTTGATAGTGGCGACTATTTTCAGCCCGTTTGTTGCCATAGTGGTAAATGTTTCACGTTACTTCTGACTTTCTGACGGTGACGTAACCGATATGTTTTTTTAATCGTAAGATGTTCGAAATTAACGAGAAAATCTAATTCAGGAAACGTCTTTATTTTAATATATACAATAAAAACAACATCACTTTTAATGTAATAGTTGCTAGGACAACTTTATTTTTTATTTTAGGTTAGGGTGTTGCCATTGTTGCCAGGACCATAATTTAGCAGTATTAAATATATGGCCAGGACCTTTAGGGTACAGCTTTCGAGCAACTGTTATATACCTCGTTGTTAAATAACGATTAAATATAATGTCGTTTTACTGGAAATAATAAAATGTATAATGAAAGATGTTTTTCGAGTAGGTAACATTTTTTTCTCGTTATATAACTTTGAAGAAAGCTGGCCCTTAGAATGCCGTTTCTAATGATATAAAATATCACTTGCCATAGCTTCACATTAAAAAGATTTGTGACGTCTGGCGTCACCAACAAATCGCATGAAGCACTATTTCAACAAATATTTATACTTCTGTTTATTTAGGGGCATTATTGAAACACTTTTATTGTATGGCTGTAGATATTGTATAGGAAATGTATTAAGTATAAAAATATCCTTCTCCTGATTTCAAAGATATATAATATGTCAACATTTAATTCAGCCGTTTTTTATATTGGAGTTTAAAATTTTAATACCTAAACTGAATTGATGATAATCGAATTGGCGCATACTTCAATCTGACAACTCGATTATTATTAATTCAATTTATGAAAATCTTAAATTCAAATATTTCAAAATGTTAATAGGTATGTTATATATTTTTGAAATCGGGGGAAAAATATCTTTCGTCCTGGCATGAAATATATAGGGTGTTCCATCCAAGTTTAAATGGTAATACCTACGGGAAAATATGTAATTTTTGTATTAAAGTTTTTTTGTTCTATTAGTTATATTAACCACTGTAGGTGGGAGCGCAAATATGTCTGTATATCCATCCCATCATAGATTAGAAACCAAATATCCATAAACAATTATAATAAACGGTAGAAACCCCACTTCGTTGCCAGATTTACAGTGCATTTTTCACTGTCACGTGCTAAGTTAAATCATTGTCTTTATACTGGCACCAAAAACAGTATTAATGAATGAAAACACATGCAATGTTTACCCTAAATACGAAAAGGAAGGGGTAGAAAGGAGAATACAAAATTATATTCCCGTAGCCTTAGATTTCCAAGAAATGAACTTCAGCCAAGGCTAAGTGGCAAGAACCGGTTTTATCAGTTTAATTTTTATATAGAATGAAATTTCCAATTCGTGCTTCCCCAATCTTGACTTTTCAATTGAATTTATTTTATTGTTTGGTAAAATGGTGTTTAGCAGTTATTAAACATTGATTCTTGTGATCAATTTATTTACTAGTTTCTATTATTCATATAACTGAATTAATGCAGTAATAGAAGAAAATAGATTTGCATATGCCATTAAAAAATGGGAATATAATAAACAATAATAAAATCCTATTTGCTAAATGTAAAACGTTTTGAATTGATATAAGTAAAATTTTACAATATAAACTGGATATTTTTAACGCATTCAAAATTAGGAACATTAAAAACATATTATTAAACTATAAAAAAACATATATTTATAAATAGTTATTTTTGTTACAAGTACCTAAAATAAAGTTTTTCAGGACGAATCATTGCCGTTTCCGGACGAGGCGTTAGCCAAGTTCGGAATAGCAGATGAGTCCTGAAAAACTTCATTTAGGTACGTGTGACAAACACTGTTTTTTGTCATACGTTCCCAAAATTTAATTTTTATTTATACGCTTTTTGCAATTCTTCAGAACGCTTAAATTTGCAAATTTACCATAATTTTTGAAATCATATTGTACGACAAAGTTAGCTTAGAATTTGATATCGTAGCAACTATTTGACAATTTTGTCAGTTCATTTGAAATTTGACATTTAGACATATTCAAGAATTTTGGAATAGTCCGTAAAAGTTGCCATGACGACTTTTAGGGACTAGGCCTAAAAAGAAGCATTTTACGGACTCAAATGAGTCCGTAAAATAGCTATTTTTAGGAGCGTATGACAAAAATTAATTATTCGCTTCCTATTAGTCAAAAAGTACCGTATTACAATTTTTAAACTTACAATGTTTATAGAGAAATAAAGATAAAAATTTAGTTTAGTTCCAATAGTAGGTAGGTATAGTTATTTTATGTATTTTTTGTTTTTATAGAAAGAAGACAATTAAACATTTTCTGCAATTTTATGCTTTAATGCACCAGGAACATGTATATATCAAATTATTGATTAAAAAGTCCCGTTATTTGGAGATTAATAAAAAATTTAACTATTTTTACTTTATTAAATTTCATTATTTTTGCAAAAGAGGGGAGATAAGAAATAAGGTGTTTAAAAACTGAAATCAAAAGTCTTACCACTTTAGATACGTCTTTATTTAATATGAGTTAGGCATAATACTAATTTATGTATCAGTACAGCTTTGTTTGATGTACCACACCTTATGAAATCTGTAAGAAACAATTTATTAAATGGATATTTTTCATGTAGGACAATAAAACGGTATCATTGGAAGCGGTTAAAAAACTTTTCGAATAGACAGGCAGAGTAGTACTGGAAAGGCTCTGCCAAAAATTTCTAACACTTGCGACCAAACACTTTCCAGAAGATGAATGTGAGATTAGCCATACACATTCTTAGCCACAGTGTTGCTGCAGGTTTAAAAACGGCGGTTCGAAGTAATACTGCAGCTTTAGAAACTGCTGAATTTATCGAATAGGTTGATAGGCTTTTTGATTCCCTAAACACAAAAAAGCTTTATGCTCCAAAGGCCTGTAATTCAGCAATCAGCATTGCAAACACCTACGCACAAAATGCCATCCAACAAGGATTTAAACTTTTCACCGTGCTTGTGAAGCAGGACCAAAAATCCAGTAGGTTAAGTAGTCTCCCTTGTTTTAGTGGAATGTTGCGGACCATCAATGCCGTTAATTCCATGTTTAGGGACAGTTTAACAGACGGTTACAAATTTGTGCTTACAAGAAGGCTGAATCAAGATCCCTTAGAAAAATCAGTTTTCATTGTACCGTCAAAGTGGTGGCTAGAACAGAAACCCAATAGCAAGAACCTTTAAAGCAGCTTTTAAAATAAGTGTTACGATGCAGCTAAAAAAACCTCCTCATTCAAACTGCGAAGAAGATGAGGATAACATTTTAGAATATCAAGACACTGATGAAAATAGCGAAGAATCTTCAGCTTCATCATTTTCTTCCTCAATGTCCTCGACTGAGCTCGTAATTGGTGACAACAAAGATTCCAGTTTAGAAAAGAGTTCAATAGTCTACTTTGGAGGATATTTACAAATACAAATGTGATTTATGTAAAGAATTTTTGCAAGGTGATCTTAATGTTGATTTAGATGAAAATAAGAGTCTAATATTCTTTAAAAATTATAATATTGAGAAATCCTCGTTTAGTCGTTTGAAGGTACCATCACCCATATTAAAAACGTTCACAGGGATTAGTATGCAATGTTTTTCAAAGTACTTAAAAAACTGTTGGAAAAAAGGGGTTTTGGAAAAAATAGAATATATAATTTTAAAAAAATGCGATTCAGTTTACCGGATTGGTTTGTGCAAGATGAATGTGTAGATCACAGAAAGTTTATTTTAAAATTACTAATCAGAACCTTATCTTTTAAAGAATGCAAATATTTTTCGTCAAAAATGAAAAGGGATGAAAAAGCCAAAACTTCAAAGACAGCCACCAAATTGACAATTTTAAAACGTAATAATTACACTTTTAATTAATTCACATTTATAATAACAATCCATGAAAATAATTAACTTAATCTGATCATCCAATCTGCTGAGGCTAACTCTCGGTTTCACAGGAAGTACAAATTTTGTAATGTTTTAGCTACTACTACTACTAATCTGAGCCCACACTGTATGATAGATATTACCAATTTTCAAAATCAATATATATGAATAATTTAGTAAAAAACTGATACTATTTCAAAAACATGTATATAGTTTGTCGCATTTTTGAGTCACCCGGTCTAATTCAAAACGTTCATGCCTATTTTAAGCTTAGATTGGGATTTTCGTAAATATTTCATATATGGATATGTAAGTTTCCACCCTCCCTATATATTGGAACCTGCAGAGATACGGGTGAAAAACCCATTTTCCCCCAAAATCTCTCCTTAAATTAGAGCCACGATCCCTCAGTATGGTCTAAGGTAGCCCCCATGGGGCGCACCTACCATAAAAATTTCGACTCCGTACCTCTTCCGGTTCTTTCGAAATTATTTAAGTTTTTCCTTCCCCCGCCCCCCCGGGCCAAAGGGGGGGGGGGGGGGGAGGGGGATTACGAGGTCTCGTTTTCGTCCAGGATCTTGTTTTTACCTGGGCTACATCCCTTGAAAACTTCAGCGCTCTACCTATACGGGAACGGTTTTTCCCCCATAAGCCCCCCTTAAATTAGAGCCCCGGTCCCCCCGAATGGCCTAGGGCGGCCCCATCAGGCGCACATACCCAAAAAAATTCGACCCCGTACCTCTTCCCGTTAATTAATTGTTTATTTTTCCTTCTCGCCCCTCTCCTGGCCAAAGGCGGTGGAAGGGGTACCGTTTTCGTCCAGGATCTTCTTTTTACCCTGAATATATCCCCTGAATATTTCGGCCCTCTACCTATACTCTACCTATTTTAGGATGTTTATACGGTGCCTTATATCAATAACTAAATAACTTAAATAACAACATGAAATCGATGTATAAATAACGCATTTTTGGATTTATATATTGCTGTCAAACAGTGGCGACTCGTCATAAGGGGCCAAGGGGCCATGGCACTACCTTGCGACTCTTAATATTTCGAGTTTAACTGCCAAATATATTTTTTCTTTTTTTTATATTTAAAATTTATCTAATAAATAAATAATATTCATCGTATCTACAATGGACAATAATAATCTATAGACTCTGATAATATTAGTCATCGAAAAATTTAATGATTCCCCTATAATTGGGCGATTCGAGCCAAACGCGCAGCCGCCTCGTCTTCAGTAGCAAATTGCCATGGAAAGGTCAAATGAGGTCACGACGATGCACGCTGAGAAGGCGACTTTAGGGGACTTTAGGCGTAAATCGGCATAAAGAATTCCCCTTTCTTTCTGGTAAATCGGGGCCACCTGATTCAATGGCTCGGGCCGCGTTTCGATAAGTAAAAAAGGCCGGTCTGACTCTTTAACGTTTAAAATGAATCAAATAAGCAATCTTTTAGTGAAATCTGCAGAAAAAAATCATTTTGTAAATGCCTTTGAAAATTTTATTAAAAAGTAATTGAATATTTTGCAACCAAAAAAAAAAGAATATATCGGAAACTGTATAACTAAAATTATTAGTATTAAAAATAGACCAATTTTGTGCGCGTGTGTAAATGCTGTCAATAGTAATTTTTGTAATATTTTTGTAATTTATGGTAGGATTTTTTATGGAAACTGCAAGTACTTTCAGCATTAATTTCTGGGGGTATGTTAGGTGTTTTTTTTAACAGAACCTTTTGATAAGTTTGAATACTTTCTTGGCAAAATTTGGTATAGCCTGCGTTAGTGTTAGTTTTGTGGCAAAACTTGGGTTAGAAACCCAAAAAATAGTAGATATATAATAGAAAAGTATGCGCCTTCCATTTTTTTAAATTACAATTACAATGAGCCATCAAAAAATGGTTGCCCGAGGTGCGTTTTTTAACGCCTTTTGGGTAAAACTTTGGGCGTGTCACCCCAAAATTTTTTCAATAATTCTCTTCGTTCGTTCGTGGAAGGCGTGTTTTTTAACAATTTTTGAGTACCAATTAGGCGTGACATCCCCAACATTTTGCGGGTTAGCCTCCGGCTGCGCCTGCGGCGAGCTGTTTCTTATAAGAAACAGAATTATATTTTCGCACCATCTTGCCTAAAAGTCACGAGTTGCCACTTGTCAAAAGTATTGAGAAGTGTTCGTAAAGTTAAGAGATAAAATAATATATAAAGGCAGCTAATTTAACTTTCTAACTCGTAACAATCTGACTGTAGTGACTGTAAACACATTTTATAAACCTGGTCTTGTACAAATAACTTGAAGCTCAATCAAATGCCCTTCAAAAATTGAAGACATTCCGACTACTTTCGAAGATATTAGAAGACCAAATATTACCAAGACTTCTTTATTTTTTCCTGCCATTATTAATCAGATTTGGCTTTTTCGTTCTTGGACCACCATCATCAACCTACAGTGTGTGCGTGGATTTGCTTGCCAAATGGGAAACTTTTATTTCTCATTTTAGCAAACAATGTTATTCATTATAAACAGCTTTGCTTGCGAACAAAATTATATTCACGTGTCGACATATTAAATTTTTTGTACGAGGCGCTCAAAATGTGATGGAATAATAGTTATCATCAAAAATATATGCGTCATAATTCGCATTTTTCAAAAATAAAAATATGTAATTGATATTTGGGATATTGACTGCCAAGTTGAATCTAGACAAGTTTTTAAGAAAGCATTTTACTCAAAAATAAAAAATAAAGGTAGATTACTCTTAAGCAAAATTCATGTTTTTGAAGTTTTTGAGCGCCCAATATAAAAAATTGGATATGTCTATACGTGAATCTCAATGAAAAATAAAAGTTTCCCATTTGGCAAGCAAATCCACGCACACACTGTATCTCAAACTCAATAGTATTTAGATTTTTTTAACCACCAAAAAAAAACAGTGTTTTTACGATTTTACGAATATTTTTTCTAAATATAAATAACTTTAAATTGGCTTATTAGAAAATAATGAAATTTGGTGCGAGAGTCCATTATAATTCGTTGTTTTTGACAAATCTGTAATTTGAATAATCAGATTAGAGTAAAAACTGGAAATTCGTTTCCATAGTATTGTCGCAGAGAGCCGACTAACCCTTGAACCCTTAATCCGGCCCTGGGACAGTTGGGCTCCGGTTGCTTATACGTAAACTGCAAACGCGATTGGACCTCGCCATACTGCGACTGTAATATAAATTGTTTGTGTGAATAGTTGTTGGAAAAGATGTAATATTGGGTTGTCGTACAGCATTTTTATTTTTTTTTCCTGATTTTGAGTATGCCTTGGGTTAGTTTTGTTTAGTTCCTGTTCGTTTACCCCCGTAGCGAGCGGAGGACCAAGCATGAAATGTTCAAATATTTGAGGATGAAACGTAACGTATCTAACATTTATATTACAGTCGGTACCATTCCGTAATCCCTATTTTGCGGGCAACTGTCCTATTGCCAATCGGGGCAATAAATCCCTAGCAAAAGGTAAAAGTGACCGCGGCGCGCAAATGACCCATGCCTAACACTAGTTATCAGAAGCAGCTTCGGCTCAACTATGTTGTTAGGAGTAAATGTACTCCTTTCGTCTTAAAATAGTCTTATTGTATTTTAATTTAATATTAAAATTGGTAGTCAAAGGCAAGGTGGTGTCATTTTAACGATAGAAGATACCGAACAAGAATAAATGAATATTAATTTACCAATTCTGGCTAATTTGCTGCGCACTCTGTATAATGCATCCACACTGCAGGTATCTCAGAAGTTAGAAATGTATCTGGTAAACCAATTCTGAGCATCAACATTTTTATATAGTTTCTTTGTCAAGATAATACATGCTAACAACCAAAATTCGTTTTTGTAATTTATCTATACTCGACGTGCCGAACAGATTCACCAATCGTGGAAACAATTCGTCTTATTTTATGATTGAATCGACCCAATGTTTTGATTTTCATTTCTATTTTTCTTATCCATAATACAAAAAATAAAAATAGAGTCAGTTAATCAAAGTTCCTATACTTATTTGGAATCAATGGAATCATAAAATAAGAAGAATTATTGTATCCGTGTTTTCCGTGTTTGGTGAATCTGTTCGGCACGTCGAATATTGTGTTCATTGTTGTGAGGTCAACCAATACTTAAAAAAATGTTTGCACGTTTTCGGAAGCAATGAAGTTTTCCAAGAGTTTAATAAACACCCTGTATGCAACACTTCCTATTTCATTTAGATCTCGCAATCAAAACAAACTTTTGTGTATGATATTTGGAAAAACCTCTTAAAAACTGCAGGTGTCTATCTATTAATATAAAAATATTTCACTTCGAAATTTATCTAAAAATGTGTACCTAGTATCTATCCGTTTCGTCTGCCCAGCGCAGTTTATGTCGCAACTTGTATGCAAAATAGTTATTTGGTACCTGTTTGTACTACGCATTATTCTCTCCATTCATAACAAACTGTTTTTCGTTTCATAATTCTATTTCTATAAATAATTCATGGATATCGACTTAACTACGAAGTCGATAAGCGATCATTTCTAATACGACTGTTTGATGTGCCATCTATGGGCCTCGAAACATATCTGTTAGACGAATTCAATTTTTATTACAGACAACCTTAAAATCTTTTCTAGTGCATCGAGTTTTCAGTTTTATCCGTTTTGTCGCTTATGACCGATATGTATCCTTCTTTGTTTAATGGTCTCTCTGTCATACTCATTGGTTAGCTAACTATACTCCTTTATTCAAACAACGGTCAAACAAATAGTCGGACATTTTATTATCAGCATCCATAGAACAGAACTTCTTGAATAAAAAAACGGAATAACCAACGCGGGCACCTCTGAGGCGATTAAAGTAAATTAACCGGATGACTGACTTCAACTGCTTACATGCTTTCGAAATGTGAATTATGTAGCAAATTAAAGACCACACTAAGGCCTTATTTTTGCTAGGATTAAGCGATTTTTTTTTTTTAATTATTTCTTTTGCTAACAAAAAAAATAAGCACACTAGTGGATACAAAAATAGATAGTGTGGCTCATTTAAATAAATATAACATTTCCTTAATAATGTACAAGAAAAACACTGCGATAACCAAAAGCTCATGAATAGCGAAGTACGAGCGATAAGATAATAAAGCATACACAAGATTATATGCGTTTAGAGAAGTAAAATATGAAGGGTATAATGTCAGTTTAACACGCAAGAAATAAACAAAGTCATCGAACCAAATTAAAATCTCAAAGTAGTGAGACGAAATCTAGCGACAGGTAAATAGGACAAACTATGAATTTAAGAACGAGAAAGGTGATATTACTGCAAACAGAGAATGCATTATTCAACAAGTAGAGAAATGATACAAAAAGTTTACCAGCTATGAGAAAGCCCCGGCCAAAATAATGGTATATCACACGTGCTAAATCAGGAATCTGATATCACTATGCAAGAAAGCTTAAGTGTTCTTCTACAAATGGAAAACTCAAAACACCTGGAGACGATGAAATAACGATTGAAGCTGTCAATTGCGGGATGCAATATAACGCTGTTATCAACATAATGTGTAAGAAAGATGACCTAAAGCTAGCAACCTAAACAACTACATATATGCATAGTCCCATCAGTATTCTTTGGGCCAGGGATGTCATCTTTAGGCGAGGCTTAGCAACTTAACGTTTAGCCAGGGCATGTCTCGGTGCGAGAAGCAGTGGCATATACGATCACGATAAGAGAACTGACGATGGTTCTGGCGCTGAGCTGAGAGTCTCGTTGCTACGTGTTGTCAAGGGCGCTGAATGAGGGATTGCTTACCATTTAGAAGGCTTGATTTTGCTTGATGTATCAGCGGCTGGACTCTATAAAGTCTTCACTAGAGTTATTGTAAACTGGATTTTTACAATCCTCTAAAAATAGCTCGCTTTCGAGCGTCATTTAATGAAAGGTCTATGTTTATTTAAAAAAAAAAACGTTAATCAGAAAATCAAATACCTCTGATTCAGTTATTTGTTGATTATCAAAAGGCCTTTGATACTTGCCCATCAAGATAAAATATTGAAGGCTTTAGCCGAACAATCGAATATATTCATAAAAAAGCAACAGCAACGCCAGAATTCACGCAAGACGGAAATTTCTTATAGGCTGAGGTATAATATCTCCTAAACTATTCAGTAGCTCCTCGAATACGTACGTAAAAGAGTTAATTTGAGATACCTCAGGAATTCGCATAGACGCCACTGCCACTGATACTAATCGCGGATAACGGGACGATGCGTGCAGAATGCTAGAGCCACAACTAGCAAAATCTCAATAGAAATAGGACTTAAAATGAACTCGTCGAAAAAATATATTGTTAGAAAAGTAATAAAACACACAAACGACATGCCCCTTGATTCACTATCCTCAAAGACAATTCTAAATTGTCTTTTCTATCATTCACGTCACTTAATTGACAAACAAGGTATCGTTCTTTACTGCCACCCGCACGACCGACAGCGGTCGATGTTTATTCTATAAAACTAATTCATTTCAAAATATGTATGCAGGACGTCAAAAAAAATACAAATCTATTAAAATGTTTATGGTTTCTAACACGGCCAATTCTGACACGGACTTCGCTCTCGGAGTCCATTATTTTCTCCGAAAAGTTACAAGGCATTGGCTTCGATTTCGACAATGGCGCCAATAGCCCCAACTTTCAATTCTAATCGCCTACTACTTGTAGCGCCTATGTTATCAACCTTGTTCACAAACAGCCGCGCTTTTAATACACCAATAAAATGAATAACGTTCAAGCTTTAAGTATTATGCACAGTACAAAACCTCAGTAATGTATCCAACAAATACTCATACATTACTAATAATGCAAAACTCACATGTCTTCAATACTTACTTATTTATTACCAACAGTACAAAGCGTCTATGCTTTCAACACATATAAATTAACAACAGTGTAAAGCGTCCATGCTTTCAACACTCATTCATATACATGAGTGCAAAGCGTCCATGCTTTCAACACTTATTTATAAACACCAGTGCAAAGCATCCATGCTTTCAACACTTACTCATAAACACCAGTGCAAAGCGTCCATGCTTTCAACACTTATTCATAACCACCAGTGCAAAGCGTCCATG
>MU184730.1:121835-162337 GCA_016904865.1 Pissodes strobi
CCATGCTTTCAACACTTATTCATAACCACCAGTGCAAAGCGTCCATGTTTTCAACACTTACCATTAACAACAGTGCAAAGCGTCCATACTTTCAACACGTACAATATTAACAGTGCAAAGCGTCCATGCTTTCAACACTACACATTTCTAACACGTGCCATACCTAAATATTACAATATTACTAACCTTTTATCATTGTTGTCATCATCACCATCATCATCTAATACATCTAGCAGATCAGTCATGTTAACTGAGAGAGACCAGTCAGTAGGCCATCTTCTTAACTGCTCCTTAGTAGCTTTGGTAATGGTGGTTTTCCCAACCCTTTTTAGTTCATAGCGACCCTCAGGAGTAGTACCCATGGCTTCAAAGGGCCCTTGAAATTCGTAATTTAATTTACCTTGATGCATTTTGTCATCTCTATGCATAAAGACAAAGTCTCCCTTGGCAAACTTAATAATACTTGTTTCCACGCGTATGAGATTCATGATTATGCGCATATATCGTTCTACTTGTCCATTAGAACCATGGACATCTGGAGTTGTGTAATGATACGTCACTCCAAGACTATCCAAATATTGGGGGAGGCTTAGATTTTTGAAGTTGGTACCGGCATCCATTGTAATCTGTTGGGGCGTTCCAAATAATGAAATAAATGTTTGAAATGCATGTCTTGTCTCATCAGCTTTTAATGTCTTTAAGGGCTGCAATAAGCAATACTTTGAAAATGCGTCTATTAAGGCAAGGATGTGTTTGTATCCTTCTAATGTTTTTTTTAGTGGTCCAAGACAGTCTGCATGTAAAACTTGCATTGGTACAGTTGGCTTGTTTACATTTGTGATTAGTCCTTGGACGGGACCAGATCTTGTTTTTCATTATCAGCATCAGTTTTGGGAACCAAAAATGCTTGGAAATGGATTCGATAGTTTTGTCCATCCCGATTTGGCATTGTTCGTCACGGAAAATTCGCAGTAGTCCAAGTCTACTTTGCTTCGGAACAAATGGGTTCATGAGTGTACCATCAGGTGTTGTGACAGCATAATATAGTAACTCGCGTCTAGAAATTATAATATACTTTGCCTCCTTGGCTTTCACAAGTTCAGAGTGTGCCCGCCAATATCTTACTGCTGCTCGCCGATTGGATTTAAGTACAAATACTACTTGTAAATAATCGCTTGTGTGAATCGGTGTTGGAAAAGGTGTAGTAAGGTTGGATTGTCGTAATGTATTTTTTAATTTTTTTTTCCTGATTTTGGGTATGCCTTGGGTTAGCACCTGGTTAGTTTCCTTTTCTTGAGCCCCCGTAGCGAGCGAAGCGAGCGGAGAGTCATGCGAACAGTGAAATATTAGTTTAATGATAAAAAATTGGGTTAAGAGCCGTATTATAGTGGATATACAGCGGCTTGCATGTGTTTCCGCGAATATATTCCATATCTATAACCTCAAATCACTATTTAAGTATCAACAGATAAAAAGTATAATTTCGAAATACACTTTTGAACTTTGAACCAAAAACTACCAAACACTCGATTCTAAATAAACAAATCGAACGTAACCTAAAAAATATTTATTTGCCGTCGCACTCTGACCTTGTGAAAGCCAAGGAGGCAAAGTATATTATAATTTCTAGACGCGAGTTAATATAGTATCCCATCTTGTAATGAGTATCGTTTTTGATCCAAACGACCCTCTTTCGAGTCTTCGATTATTTGTCGAATTTCAGCACTAGTTTGCATGCAGAGATTTTATGCAAGAATTTTGGTAAATGGCGTTTGGCTATAAGAGATATATCCGCTCCAGTAACAATGATTCCAAGGTAATCTTGCCCATCAATCTTAAGCTTTTCCAGTATCATGTCTTTACTTGTACTACAAAAATTCACTTTTTTTCGGTTTTCAATATTTTGTGTGAAGCAGTTGTCGATGTCATGGCCAGTTTTCGCACAAAAAGAGCAAGTAACTATTTTTGTATATCTGGAAGTAAGGGTTGCAGCAGGTGTATTCAATTTTTGACTACCCGAAGTAAAAAGGGTACAATGTCGTTGAACGTGTCCTGATTTTCCACAACGATAGCACTTAATATTGATCGGTGGCTTTCGAAAATCTTGCGGTTCACGTGGATTTTCACGAAAACGCTTCCTTGATGGCTCCCCTGAGTCAGCTGGAATATTCAAACTTAAACGTTTTTCATCTTGCAAAGGTTTAGTTACAGTTCCCAGAAAACTCAACAATTTCGAGATTTTTCTAAAATTTAAGTTGGTCATTGTAGTCTGTACATCCCGCTCTTTGATTTCATGAATGATGAGTTTAACAAGGTCAGCCTCCTTCCAATTAGCTCTCAAATTTCTTAACATGCCCGCCTTTTGGAAGACATACGCGTCATATGTGTTACACGAGTTTGTGTTGAATTCTGCAGCTTCTGAAAGTAGACGACCCAAATTTCTTTTGGGTGGAAAAGCTTCAGCAAAATCGCGTTGAAATCCTTCCCAAGTTTTTATTTCTGGCGACCATATTTCAAACCACGTCTTTGAAACGCCCACTAAAAACCGACCTACCCTAACCAAGGTCTGCTGATCAGTCCACTTAAATTCAGTTTTAATCTCCGATATTTCATCCAACCACTTTTTTGCGTCAGTTACCTCAGGTTTAAAGAGTGGTAGATCGACTTGCTCCAGGGCCGTTTTTGCAGACTTCATGGCCTTTACCCGCTGAAACAGCAATTCCTCCATTCTTGCAGGTTCTGATAAGTTCCCTTTTTATTTCACAGCGAAAAGTGGGCAAGAGGACAATCCTCACTTCTGATGTTAGAAAATTAATAAAACACACAAACGACATGCCCCTTGATTCACTATCCTCAAAGACAATTCTAAATTCTCTTCTATCATTCACGTCACTTAATTGACAAACAAGGTATCGTTCTTTATTGCCACCCGCACGACCGACAGCGGTCGATGTTTATTCTATAAAACTAATTCATTTCAAAATATGTATACAGGACGTCAAAAAAAAATACAAATCTATTAAAATGTTTATGGTTTCTAACAATATGATAAATATTGTAATGCGTACAAATATATCGGTTTGAGACATCGATATTGAACAGGATCACGAAATTAAAATAAGCTGAGATACCCAGATCTGCGACCTCAACAGAAGGATCTGGAGTCTTTTGGAAAGCTGAGAGGTGTGTTCAAATTTAATATCCCCTATGACGGAGACGGGATAGTTTAATCAGTGTGTGATATGATGCGACAACAAGCAGTTGACAAAATTAGGACTGTTTGTAGAATCATCTATGCTAGGCATATCGCTAAGAAACGAAATTCCTCATAACATCATGAGACGGTGTACAGGTGTGGCCCCTGAAAAATTATATTTTTTTGTAATTGGCTCCCCCAATTTTGTGAACCACGCGCTGTTCGTGCTTAAATGCAGATCAAAGATTTTTTGTTGGCCTTGATACGCGTTGGCATCAGACCATCTAGCTGGTGGTCGCTCTCTAATTATTTTTCTGTCCTACCTGAGCCTCCACTCTATGATTCACTTAGTCCATCTATCTTCCTGTAATCTCGCAACTTGTCTCGCCCAATCCCATTTCAGAGTTGTTATTTTCTCTATTGCATCAGTCTAGTTATTCTGCGCATTTCAGTGTTTGCAGCGTGGTCCTGGAGGGTCAGTCCCAGCATTGATCTCTCCACTGCATGTTGCGCCACTCTGATTTTCTACACATCCGGACACCCAAAACACTGATTGAAATATACAGGCCATCATTAAGCACCAGATTAGTCATCAACTAAGTTTTCGACAGATTAATTTTTAGTCAGACATTATGAGAAGCAGTATTTAGTTGTTGAAACATGTTGTTGCTATTACACTATGCCATCTGCAAATCTTAAGTGTGTAAAGTTTTCACCGTTTGTATTAAAACCTATATCTTTCAGATTTACAGATTTGAACGTATATTCGAGTAGGTTTGTGAATTAGTTTCGCCTTGTCGAACGCCTTTATTCATCTTGAACTGGTTTGTGCTCTCCTGTAGCCTTACGTTAGCTGTACGTTCTCATATATCTACTTTATTATTTGGGTATACCGGTAGTCTGTTCTACTCTCGGGCAATTATTTTAATATCTGGTATTGATTTATGGTGTCGAATGCCTTTTCATAGTCCACAAATATCAGGACCAGTTTGTTGTATTCATGGACTTTTCTATAAGGTTTTTTAAAAGTTGGAGGTGATCGTTCGTGCCATCCCTAGTCTAAACTTAGCCTGTTCTTTTGCCTGGTAAAGGTCTAGTTTTAAATTCAGTGTATTTGTGATCATTCGTGTGAACAGCTTGTACCTATGTGGCAGCAAGCCAATATGGCAGTAATTGGCAAGATTGCTAAAGTCCCCCTTCTTATGTATCAGTGTAATGATTGCATTGTTCCATTGTTATGGACTTTTGCTATTGTTTTTAGAATTTCTTGCTTGTTGGATGTTATTCTTCCTTCTCTGTGTTGCAGTTTACAGATCTCTTTTTTCCCTTTGGAGAGTCTTTGTATAAGTACTTTCAGGCTTCTCTTCTCTTCAACGGTCTGTTCAATAATTTCAAAGTTGATGTTCGGATATCATTACGGACAGCTTTAGTTATGTTCTTGTGCAGTTGTTCTAGTTTTGAAAAAGGTGTGCCATATTTCTTTCTCTCATGATGTTTTTAGTTTTGTCACTTAGTTTTTCTGATTTATCTTCACATAATTAATTTGTTCTGCTTGTTTTATCGCTTCCACTATGCTTCTATTTAACTCATCAATGTCTACATTGTCAGATGATGTTCTGTGTGTATTTGACTGTCTTTCAATAACGCCTTGAAAGGTTTCTTTGTTTGCCCTCCGCATCATCTTTTAATTCCTTGTCACTCCAGTCGGGCTAATCCATGTCCTCTTTTATTCTGGATTTTTGTTGAAGAATGAAGTCATAGTGTAGAGATCATTCTCCTGTAGAAAATTGAGACTTTCTTCGTTTCTCTCTCTCTATCCATATTTTCCTATGGTATTTTCCGATTTGTCCTGTTTTTCCCGAGTTCGGCATTGAAATCGCCTATAAGTAGGGCATAGTGACTAGGACGTGTCTTTAACGCTTCGTTTAAGTTATCATAAAGCTACCTTTTTCATTTTCTTCGAATATTGACGTGAGGGGCGTGTGCCTGTAGATAACCCTTGTACTTATACTTTTAAACTCTTCTATTTGCTGCGCGTATTTTCTATGCTCAACAAATCCTGCACCGCCCTCCGATGCAGCTGCTTGTCCCACATAATGAAGTACATGCCCCGATCTGTGAGTTAGTTGGTATTCTCCTCTCCACTATCTTTTCAAGTTCCTCTTCCAGTTCAACTAGTTTTTGGTCTGATAGAACTTTTCTTACATTTACGGAAGCAATATGCAATTGATGTCTTCATTGGTGGCCTGATCTTATCGGAAGATTCTTAGCACCCTCTGCCATCATTCCAATCTGACCGCCACCATAGTCAGTGGAATTCAAGCCCTCGGAGAATGAGGGTCGGGATTGATTTTGTGAAAGCATGTTTGGGTTTTGTTTAGTCATTTGAGTCCTACCACGCTGACTAATGCAGATTGGTAGGATGATTGTACATGGATTTACTCCTGTATGTGTGATGTATGGTTATTCCGCCAACATTCGGTGCCAGAGCCTCGTTCGTTATGTAGCAAGGTGTACCGGGTTGTCAGGAATGGTCAGTCACCATTTGTGTAGGTGAGGTTAACATTTGGGTAACTTTGATGTTTTGTTGATAATGCATTACTCCTTCCACCCTATAAGCTGATACATTTTCTAAGTTCAGTCTGCAATGATTCTGGACTATAGCAACCTATTATCGGATTAGCCACCGGCCAATTTTGTATTTGTATACAACTGTTTGGCTGTTGTTATTTCTTCAATAATCCTCAGACTTGGAGCTTCTTTTTTATGTCTAATAGTTTTAAATATGTCAAACATTCTACAGACCTTCTATAACTGTGCGTGTTAGCAAAATTTGGTAAACCGATGATGTGCCGAAATATTATTTGGCATTATACCATCATAACTTTAATAATTTAAGAATATATAAAAAGTCAAGACCAGTGGATAGGAATAATTACAGTTATTCGCCTGTTGTAAAATTTTCAACAAGCTTTTTGAATGAGAAACTTGGTGGCTTAATCGAATCGACCTTGTATGTATCTTGTGATTTATGTACAGGGTTATTCAACGATGACTAGACAAGGCGATTTTTTGACTTTCCCTGTACTTTTATAAAAAAAAAAACTGAAATAGCCATCTTATGTAATTTTCTCCCGCGAATTCGGATATGTTCAGCAAAAAACAATTGAACATCAAATAAAAGTGCTAGGGGTCACTTTGATATTTTTTTAAATGGGATGCCATGTATATTATTATTGCATATTTGGATTGTGCGAAAAAGTCTAGACATATTTCGTGAATAATGTCCTATACCTATCTCTAACGGTTTTTGAAATATTGACAGTTGAAAATCGACCATTTACCAAGTTTGGCAGCTTGTAAAATCTAAACGGCTAAACATAGAACAAAACGGTTTGCACTTTCCTATATTGGTTTTTCATAAGCTATCGTATGACACGAACATTTTATTTAACCAGAGGTTAAATTTATCCGGGATTTTTTAACCTTCGGTTAAATCTAAAGTTAGTGTCATACGATAGCTTATGAAAAACCAATACAGGAAAGTGCAAACCGTTTTGTTCTATCTTTAGCCGTTTAGATTTTACAAGCTGTCAAACTTGGTAAATGGTCGATTTTCAACTGTCAATATTTCAAAAACCGTTAGAGATAGGTATAGGACATTATTCATGAAATATGTCTAGACTTTTCGCACAATACAAATATGCAATAATATACATGGCATCCCATTTAAAAAAATATCGAAGTGACCCCCTAGCACTTTTATTTGATGTTCAATTGTTTTTTGCTGAACATATCCGAATTCGCGGGAGAAAATTACATAAGATGTCTATTTCGGTTTTTTTTATAAAAGTACAGGGAAAGTCAAAAAATTGCCTTGTGTAGTCCTCGTTACCCTGTACAGTGTACATGGTGTATATCTGATATTATTAACCATAAAGTAGAATAACAGAGCTTCAAGAAAAGGATGTTTCCAAAAAGAGTAGTTTTATCGGTATTAGAGTTAATCAGCAAATTCTTTATCCAATTTGTATTTTAACGAGTAGTGTAGTTGTAATAATTTATCAAATTATACCATACCGGATGGACAGAGTTCATCTTGCCTAAAATGCCGCCTAATATTAAGCAAATAAAGGAAATTAGGTCAACTGTGACTACTTCTAAATACATATATGTTTTGCAGCAATGCTGATATGACGACGTTCCTGCCAAATGCAATCTCGAAGAATGGAGAACAGCAGAACCATCAGCTGTTGTCGACAGTACCTCACAAGGCAAAAACCTTCAGTGCTCCAATCACTTTCGACCTTGATAGTTCTGGAAAATTGACAGATAATACAGATAGTATAGAACAGGTTGTTATTTATAATGGTTCAGAGCCTTTTTGCCAGATATACAAGTAAGCTGAATTATTTTTTAAGTGTTTCAAGTGTGTAATTCATTGATATCATGTCATATAAGTCATTGGGCTCCAAACATGTTGGGCTTTGAAATAAGCTATTTGTTCATGCCTTAATTGTAATTAATATTGTATGAAATTAAATCATCTGTTGAATTTGATCTGGAGCTACAATGAGTATTTTTAACCTAAAGCGGGAATATTCAAATGTACTTGTATTTATGCAAACATAGATAAAAATGTAGAAAACTTTGTGCCAAGGCACCAATTGATTCCTAAATTATTAACGACTACCAGTAGTTATTTAGCTCATTTTACCTGAAATTCTTAAAACACGTACTTAAGTATTTTAATTTCCTTTAAAAATGAGTACAAGCTCATAAACGAATAAAATGAAACTATTATTACATTTTATTTTTATGTTTATGGTAGATTTTATGTTTGCCTGTTATGCGTGTAATTAAGATTTTGATCCTACGGTTTAGGATATTTTATATTTTAATTAATAGAAATCATGGTAACTAATGTTTGAAGTGTTTTAAATTTTATTTTTTTTATCTTCTATATAGTCCGTATTTATTTTATGGCTCATTAATTTTTTATATATGGGGATTTGGTTCTTTGGGCAATTTTAGATTTTTACTCTAATTATTGTTATGTAGAGTTAACTGTTGAACCAAGACTTTGTACATAACATTATTTTATTTGATATTTTATTTGATACTAATAAAGATACTTTTGACTTTGAGACAGAACGGTCTTAGCGGAATTTTTAAATTGCTGGTTATCCGATTATGATTAGTTTTTTAGATTCCAGTTTCGTTTAGATAGTAAAAATATTGGCGCTAATTATAAGATTTTATTATATTCATTAAACGTAAAGAATTTAATAATATGCAAACTAAAGAAAAATAAGTGTCCAGGATTTTGAGTCGATACCTTAAGACGCCTTTGTATCAGTTTTGCCATTACCGCCATGTGATCAACATTTCTTAATCTTAAAGTTAATAATGGAATATTGAGCTAATAAATACACGAACATTGATCACAGACCTTGGACTGAATATTTGTAGATAGGTGCAGTTTTACCTAGATAACAAAAATAAAGACAATCATATACTCAAAATTGAGATATGATTGTGAATAAGCCTGGACATCTTTAACGACTCATATTTTTGAAGCCTTAAAAGCTACCTTAAAAACAGTTATACCATCGTGTTCTACTAGGAATAGGTGACAGATGACATATTGGAACTAACGGACATACGACGAGAGACTAAAGCTTGTAATAATCATCGAGAGCTGAATTAAAGATGTAAGGAGATGGAAGCTTAGCAGAAGAAACATGGCACTTTACACAAGTAATTTCAACGAAACGATGGGCACATCCTGAAAGTAGAAGAGTGACTTATTGGTTGGACACGCGGGACAACGCAATTTTAAAGGGCACCAACGAAAAACTGCAGATGTGTAAGCAGTACATCGCTCAGAATATCATATTGAGGTCGCAGACACAAGCCCAGCAATCCGACAGTCAAAGAGTGGAAAAGCCACTGGATTTACTTATCAACGTCACAAGACATTTTTAACAATATGATACATTTATAAAAGTAAACCAACATCTTACAATTACCAGAGTAAATTATTTTCTATTACAGTTAACTTGTAAAATTTAAAACAAAAAGTATAAAGTGTACAACACTTCCAAATAACATCACTTCGCCCGCTCTTAAGTTAACCAATTCAAGAACTGAGAAGCAATCAATGTTGCCACTCAGAATATTAGCCCAAGAACCCCCTAATATCATCGTAAATATATTCCTCACGAAGAAGACCCTGTGTAAAATCGACAACCGAAAAAATGTGTTCTGTACTCTCTCAATTGCGCCAATATAAATCCTATAATTAGGCGACCATATTACAGAACAATATTCCAGAACAGACCTAACGAGAGAGCAGTAGAGGGTATTAATAGTCCAAATGCTTTGGACATGATGAGAAGAGACTGACAATTTCACGTCAAACTCTATACCCAGGTCACTAATATTATTAGTACTGTAAATAGGTATGACAGTTAACTCATAGTGGAATTTAAGTGGATCCTGGAGCATTGAGAAGGAAATCTGAAAACATTTATTGATATTTAACTTCATTTTGTTAATTTTGGCACCACTTCACAAAATATGTCAGGTCATTCTGCATCAAAAGGGCATCCTCAGGAGACCCTACAGGTCGATAGACCTTCAGGTCATCGGCAAATGATAGAAAATAGCTATTAGTTATACAGTTGCCAATGTCGCTCACAAAAAAAAATAAAAATAATAGGGCCGCAGTGGGAATCTTCCCTGAGAGAATCTGTATTCTATAAGAGATAGCAAAAAGCTAGCAAACGATGCAAGAGCTGGACCCCACACACTATTGCTATGAGAAGGCTGTGGTTGAACCTATCGAAGGCTTTCAAAAAGTCTGTACAGACAGCGTCAACCTGCAGTCCCCACTCCATGCAATTAATTATAAAATGTATACGAGCAGATTCGTTTCAATTCCCCTTCACAAATCCATGCTGTTCTGGATTAAGAAAATGCCTGCAGTCCCAACTCAGTTTCTCTGTAACTAACCGATCAGAAAGTTTGGGAATCTCTGATTGTGCACAAACAGCCCTATAGTTGGTCACGCCACAATTGGTTTGTGGTAACTAAATTTCGAAGAATTTGGGTAAATGCCAGATGATGTATATGTCGCAGGCAAATGGTAGTTTCAGGCAAATGGCTTTTGCCTAGGCAAATGTTATCTGCCTGGGCAAATGACTTCATGAAAATAATTTATATTTTAAAGTCATTTACCTAGGAAAATGTCATTTGCCGAAGTCGTTTTTAGGCAAATGACTTTGAGATTTTGATGAACGTTTAATGTACCTACGCGTGTTTTGGTTTTGCTGCTGCAATTTTCATTATAGTTATGACCATGTAAGTAAATATTTAGATTTTTTATTATTCACTGATAGTGTTTTGGCTAGGGTTTATACACAGTTTTTGTCGCAATAGTTAAAAAACTGAATAAATAACATTACCTAAGTTTAATAATTTACAATTTTTTTTGTTTGAGGTTATGTAATCAGGCTGAGTCTACCGTTAAGCCTTGTTCACAGAGCTTCGACGTGACACCAGCGACAGGACCTGTGACCAATTAACGTCAAGTATTTTGTTTCCCGTATCACTCCCCTACAAAATAGGTACTCAAATTTGATTGTTCACGGTCTTGTCGCTTGCGACACGTCGTGTAAAAATTCGCACACACTATCAGTTTTGATCGCCACGTGTCGAACCGTCGCGTCGCGTCTTTAAAAAAAATCAAGCACCGGCAGAAATTTTTACCGACGATGCGGCACGACGGTTTTTCCCCACAGACATCGGTTTTTGACATATTTTTCATGACGTTTTTAATCGCGGCGCGGCGATACGAACCGATAAAAATTATCGTCCTGCTTTAGGCTTTATACGGTATTGTCGGTACTACGGTATACGGTACGGCTGTGACCACGGTTTGTTCATGTTCACTTCGCTGGTTATAAATAATTAGCTTTTTGGTTGCATACCTATCTACGGGTTTTTAGATCTTATTGCTCTTTTCAATTATTTACAGATAAAATGGTAGACAAAGAAGAATATTATAGGCAGCTATATGCGAAATATGACCAAACAACAACTAAAAAAACCTTGAAATTTACAAAAAATTAATAAAGTGATTGATGTTTCAAAAAGTTACCAAGCAAAAAAAAATACAAACAATACTAAAGAGATGTCGAACGAAGAAAAATATTACGGCGTAAAATATGATCTTCTCGAAATATCGGGAGCATTAAAAATTATCTTAAAACCAAAGACTGTGGGTGATGGAAATCTGATTTATATTGCTGCGATCGAAGAGTTTTTTGACAGAATTGATGAACAACATAAAGCAACAGGCCACGGGGGACGAGATAAAATGCTTCATAATTTAAAAAAGAAATATAATATTCCTAGAATGGCTGTTGAGTTATATGGACAATTGTGCAAAACATGCAATTTAAAAAAAACACAAAAACATGCCGGTTTAGTTGTAAAGCCTATCATATCTAAGGATTTTAATGTCAGAGGACAAGTCGATTTAATAGATCTTCAATCTTCCGCCGATGGTAAATACAAATGGCTTCTAAATTACCAAGATCATGCCACAAAATTTCTTTATTTGAGGCCTTTACAAACAAAAAGGGCTGCCGAAGTAGCTAGTGAACTATTGAAAATTTTTCTCGAACAAGGCGCTCCAGTAATTTTTTAAAGTGATAATGGACGATAATTCACTGCCGAGGTGATCACAGAGCTAGTTTCGTTATGGCCCCAATGCAGAATCGTACATGGACGACCCCGACACCCTCAAAGCCAGGGGTCAGTGGAGCGGTCGAATCAGGACGTTGAGCAAATGCTAAGAATTTGGATGGAAGAAAATAACAGTGTTCGTTGGTCAGTTGGCTGTTACTTCGTGCAATGGCAGAAAAATACCTCATTTCATCGCATTATTGGGAGATCACCCTACAAGTCTCTATACGGAGCAGATCCGAAGATAGGCTTAGGATCCACAAATTTGCCATCAGACCTTATTGATAAAATATTAACCGAAGAGGACTTGGAAATTATAAATGCAAATGACAACTACAATAGCGAAGGCACATCGTCAAACAATGGCCATGGTCCAGGGGAAGCAGAGAGCGACGATACCAGTATACAAGGCCATATTCAGGAAGAAAGTTTAAGTCAGGAAAGTAACACAGATACTGTACAGGGTGTCCCAAATTCGAGCCTCATCATTGGGATCTCGGAAACTAGAAGAGATACGAGGTCGGTTAAATGGAGGCAAAGTTGCGCATTTTGATGCTGATCAAAATGCCACCTTACAAGTTTAAAAATTCCGAATACTTCCGAAGATTTTTGGAAAAAACCGAATATTCGCGATTTAATTTTTATTTTTTTATGACTCTATTTGAATAGATATAACAAAATAAATTTCACATTTTCATTGCTACTTTTTCTGTTCTTCAAGATGGTGTTATCAGATTTTCAAGCTGACGTTTCGTCTTTGAGCTGCCATCATCAACTTTGTTTTTTTAAATACGGCCCTGGATTTTTTATTACGGATATTAAGATCTTCTAAGGTCCCAAAACCAATGATGTAACGCACTTATTCGAAAAATTCATATTAGTGACATTTTCCGTAAGAACTCATGTGTTAGAGAGAGACAGAAAATAAATTTTTAATAGGATTAAAAACAAAAACCTTTTTTTACGCATTAACATCTTGCATAAAGAAAGCTTTAAAACTACCATAAAAAGTGAGTAATAAATAATATAATTATTAAAGTGTCAACCGTCAAACCATAGGCTCTAGGCGATATTTTTAGCAATTTACCCAAGTTAAATAGTTGTGTGGGCTTAGATATGGAACAAATTATAAATTTCACATTCTCATTATTGTATTGCACTTTTTCGAAAAAATCATTTTAATAAGATAAGATTTTGGTAAGATCTTACCAAAAATCTGTTTTCTGTCTCTCTTTAACACATGAGTTCTTATGGAAAATGTCAGTAATATTAATTTTTCAAATAAGTGCAATACATCATTGGTTTTGGGACCTTAACAGCTTTTAAAATCGGTAATAAAAAATGCAGGGCCGTATTTAAAAAAACAAAGTTGATGATGGTAGCTCAAATACGAAACGTCGGTTTGAAAATCTGATAACACCATCTTGTAGAATAGAAAAAGTAGCAATGAGAATGTGAAATTTATTTTGTTATATCTATTCAAATAGAGTCATAAAAAAATATAAATGAAATCGCGAATATTCGGTTTTTTCCAAAAATCTTCGGAAGTGTTCGGAATTTTTAAACTTGTAAAGTGGCATTTTGATCAGCATCAAATCGCGCTACTTTGCCTCTATTTAACCGACCTTGTATCTCTTCTACTTCCCGAGATCCCAATGATGAGGCTCGAATTTGGGACACCCTCTACAGGTTGTCGACTATGACCAAATTGATACATTTACTGAAGAACTGCTAGATGAAATGCCCATAATAATACAAGAAAACCCTACACAGGCGAACATAGGAGCCAATATTATAAACCCTGCTGTTTTTGTTAGCGACACCGAGAGCACAGGTACATACAAATGTTCGTTATGCAAAAAAATAGTACACGATATTTCCGATGCTGCTAATAAAGACAATAGCAATTTTAGTACTAAAGTTACTTGCAATCTCTGTATCAGTGAAGAACATATCAGAATTAATAGAAAAAAATCTTACGATGGGCAGATAAAGGCTGCGGAAATAATGACTAAGAGAAGCAGGACCGTTTTTTGCGACATAGAAGTAGGTAAATATGTCACTGTTGCAATTCCAAAATTTGATAGAGGACCATTAGATAGAAAGAATTTGGAAGGTATTATACTTGATAAAAAGAATGGCGTCTATCCAATAGGCACAAAGACGGGTGTGTTAAAAAAACTGGTTTACTAGAAGTGATCTAACGCCCATTTCAGCAATTACCTTTAATTATAATGAAATTCCTCAAGACCGTTTCATTTCATTGAGAGAAGCCTGCGCCGGGCAGTCGATGTTTTCGGGGCAAGGATTTTCAAAATGTCAATGTCAGCCATCAAAACGTCAGTGTAATACCAATCGTTGTGCTTGTTTTAAGTCTAAAAATCACTGCAACAGTAAGTGTCATTCTAGCAATCCTTGCCAAAATAAATAAGGCCTACAAAATTTACAATTTTGTTTGTATTCAGTTTCAGTATTACCTACATTATACAAATTTTGTTTGAGTTACATGTTATTTACATTTTATATTTTTGTAGAATTAGTTTTTCCTTTTCTTTTAAAAAATATTTATTAAAAAACTGGAGCGTAGCTTTTTATTGCAAGCATTTCCATTTGCCTATAAAGTACGTAGGCAAATATCATTTGCCTAGTCAAATAGTATTAGCCTAATCATTTAGCATTTGAAGAAGAAAAAACACGATTGGCCAGGCAGATAGCATTTGCCTAGACAAAAGCCAATTGCCTAGAATTACCATTTGCCTGCGACATATATATGGTCATTCTAAAATTGTCGGAAGTAGTTATAGTAGAACCCTTACTGGTTTGGTTAACCCAGCATTAAGAACAAGACATACTCTAAACATTAAAATAGGCTCAAACCGCTGCTGATAATATAGAGCCATTAGTCTGACGAGTCATATTTCGAAACTCACAAATGTGAAAAAATTAGATATTTAGTTCCGTTTTAGGAATGGTCTTCGAACAATAGACGCACTGTTTTGCTTACATGTTTTGGTGCAATGCCGTCTGGACATAGATTATGAGAAGGCTTTCGACAAGGTACAACGTGAAAAGTTACTCGAAGTCTTACAGGGTATTGGTCTAGATCATCGAGGCATTAAAAATATAGCAAACCTCTACTGAGACCAAAAGTCTACGTAGGTTTCAGGATCAACAAATGGAAAATTTATAGAGGTAATTGCCAGCGATGTGTATCTTCTCTGCTCCTCTTCAACTTGTACTCTGAGGTTATATTAACAGAGGCCTTCAACGAAAGCTATATATAGTATACTAGTTATGGTATCTCGATAAATAATAAGCTGACGACACTGTTTTAATTATTAACAATGGAGAGGAAACGCAACGGTAATTGACTGAAGTTAACCATACCTGTAATAAATTCTAAAAATTAAAATCAAGAGGACAAAACATATGTTAGTCAGTAAACGAGAAGTTGACAATCGCCATATAATAGTGCTCGATGGCAAATTGTAAAAGGGGTCGGTGAAAGCTGCTATCTGAGTGCGCTCAATGGACCGTCGCGTACAGAAACTCAGGGTGCTAATTAAGCCGGCGCGGCGTGGAGTCCATTCATGAATATGAATTGTGTTGTGGGTAGCTAAGTTTGGCCCTGCAACTATGGAGGGTCATTGGTAATTTTTCCCATTTTTTTGGTATGGAAGGATGGATCTCTTGGTTCTCTCTTGAGCTAATAAAACCAGAAGCGAAGAGGTCTTAAGAGACATAAATACCTTTCATGAAGTTGTGAACATCATAAAAAGGGAGATACGTGAATAGTGGCGTCATGCGAGACAGTACCCTTGAAGTGCCTCAACTGGTTCATCATCATCATCATTATCATCATCAATCAATGGTTCCGTGTCCACTGCTGAACATAGATCTCCCTCATAATTTTCCATCGGTCCCGATCTTGGGTTGCTTGCATCCAGTTTCCTTGGCAACATTTTAGATCGTCTGTCCATCTAGTTGGTGGACGGCCTCTATTTCTATAGGCTTCTTCTCTTGGTCTCCAGTCCAGTATTCGCCTTGTCCATCTATTTTCTCCCATTCTTGCAACGTGGGCTGCCCAATTCGTCGTCGTATCTCTTGGTTTGGGATTCTGTCTCTGAGAGATATGCCCAACATCACGCGTTCCATTGCGCTCTGCCCCACTCGGGTTTTTTGTATGGTTTTCTTGTCAGAGTCAAAGTCTCCGCTCCATAGGTCAGTACTGGTAGTACACATTGATTGAACGTCTTTCTTTTAAGGCATATCGGGATGGTCGATTTGAAGATGTGGCTTAGTTTACCGAAAGCTACCTAGGTTAATCTTATGCGGCGGAGAAGTTCGATGGTTTGGTTGTCTCTTCCTATTCTAATCTCGTGGCCTAGATATTTGTATGACGTTGTTTGGTCGATGGCAGTTCCTGCTATACATATGTTTTCACTGAGTACAAGATTTGTCATTATTTGAGTTTTTGACATGTTTATCTTTAGTCCATTTTCTAGGGATGAACGCTAGAGTCCATTTAGTAATTCCTTGGCTTCGTCCATGCGGTCAGTTATTAATAAGATATCGTCCGCAAATCTTAGATGACCAAGTCGTTCTCCATTCACTTTTATACCTCTCTCATTTAGATTTGCCCTTTTACATGCATACTCCAGTAGTGTAATGAACAGTTTTGGCGACATAGTGTCTCCTTGTCTCACTCCGCGCTGTATTAGGAAATTTGTTGGTTTGTCTCCCAGTCTAATACTTGCTGTGGCATTCTGATATTTGTGTTTAATTATGTTTCTGTAGCGATGGTCAATTCGGCAATCTGTAGATTTATAGTATCAAAAGCCTTCTCATAATCAACAAATATCAATATATTGGCTTATTGTATTCGGTAGACTTTTCTATTAGATTTTTTACTACCAATAGGTGGTCATTTGTGCCATAGCCAGCTCTAACCCCGCCTGTTCTCTGGTCTGGTAAAGTTCTAGTTTTCTTTCCAATCTTTTTGCGATTATTTTTGTGAATAATTTGTAAGTATGAGATAGGAGGCTTATGGGACGATAGTTCTGAAGATCTGTATTATCCCCCTTTTTATGTAGTAAAATAATTTCTGCGTTATGCCACTGACTTGGTGTTATTGCTTCATGTAGACACTTATTAAAGAGCCTAACAAGAGCCCGTAGTAGTCTTTTTTCCAGCTATCCTTATAGCCTCTGCCACTATTCCATCGCCGCCCGGGATTTATAATTTTTCATTTCTTGGAGCGCCTTTCTTACTTCGCTTAACGTTACGTCTGGCATCTCTTCAGAGCCCTGGTTGGTCACTCTTGGCAAGGGTCGGTTTTGGGCGTTTTTCAGTTCGCGGTAGAAACTCTCTATAATGTCCAATATTTGATCTCGGTCCTCGATAGTTTGTCCTTGTTTGTTTTTTATTCTATGGATATCTTTTCTTCCAATAGACATGTTTTGTCTCAGAACTCTCAAGCTTTTATTTTCCTCTATTACTCTCGATATCTCTCTCGTGTTGTATTGTCTCAGGTCTTTCCTAATCTCACTTTTAATTTTGTATCTTGAGTTTAACTTGAGAATTAGATAGATAACTCTGGTGCTTATACTTTGAATCTTTACTAAGCTTGGTATATGTTTTTTATGTATAAGAAAACCGACTCCGCCATGTATTGAGTCCTCTTCTCGGATTTAAGGGTTATTTGATCTTCTCCTCTTCGTCTTACTTCGCTGATACCAACTATATCCCACTTTATCATTTTTAGCTCTTCTATTTCCATTATTTTTGCCTCTGACGAGAGAGTTTGGGCATTATAAGAACCTATATACATTTGTCGCTTTCGTCGTTTTCCCCGGTGCCGGTGGCCTGATCGCTTCCGGTGATTCTTAGCACCCTCTGCTCCTACTCTTTCCTGACCGCCACCATGGTCAGAGATGTTGGAGTCGCCGCGGACTGAGGGCCGTATGTATGGTGTGTCCATCATGAGGGGAAATTTGGCCTATACACTACCTCGCTGGCCATTGCGGGTTGGTAGTGAGTCGGCTGAGAGCAAACCTTTCCCTTACTCTCGTTGGAACGGTTATACCGCCGTGATTCGGTCGCCAGAGCCTTTTTGGTTTCATAGCAGGGTGTACCCGATGATATTATTCATCACTCGAGCAGGCGAGGTTGACATTTGGGTAAGCTTATCGACCTATTTGCTTTCTCCCCTTACACCCCTCCAACTGGTTATGCAGAGTAAAATAGAATGCAGACGAGCACCCGACTTAAGATAAACATCTTGCAAACCTATACTGGAACAAAAAGTCTACAGTTACGGTCCAGGAGCAACAAGCCGATAGAAATTCGTAGAAGAATTCGGTAGGGATGTGTAATTTTTCGCTCCCTTTTCACTGATTTTAACATCGAGGATCATATTGAAAAGAGTATAATATATAATGTTGTGTTGATAAATAAGATCTCCTGAACCTATTCCGCAGCATCAATAATAAGAATTGCTAGAATGAACACCGACCTTCGATAGAAAATGGCACAAGGAGAAGGAGATGCAATTTGCCAATATGTATTATTTGCAGCGATACTTAGCCTACAGCTCAGAAATCCGTTTATTCAAGGGAATCCCGAATCTTACAGCAAAATGTGATCCAATTGAACTTAATTTTGAACTAGCATAATGTACGCCTTTAATTTTTTGGGACATGCGCAATTTTCCAGTCACTAGCCGGTATGAGGGATGATGGCTAAATCTAGCTTTAATTAGTTCTAATTATTTCAGTTTAACTTAATCAGTTCTAGTTATTTGAATGCGTCATATTTAAATAATATGTTTTCTAAAACAAATAGGATATAGGCAAACCGTTATTAGAAAACTTCAGATTTTAAAAAAATTCAAGCGAATGTGGATGTTAATTACTTATTCAATTCGTTCAGTTTGATCACATTTTCAAACACCATAGAACATCTAAACGAAATAAGCCTTCAGGATCTGAAAAACTTGTCAAAATCCGTTAATTCCTTTTTTAATTTACAGCAATGTTAACAAAATGCTGAAAATATCATATTTTATGCTTTTTCTTTAATATCGATATGCGTGCGAAGTTTGGTGCAGAACATGGGTTATGATAGTAAAAATATATTAATACGCTAATGTTTTTGTCGCTATAGGGAATTTAATAAAAATAGTGCTTTTACTTAATAATTATTTTAATGTGTATTATAAAATGCCTAATTTATTATTTTTTTAGGGGACAAGTATGTAAAACTTGGTTAGCTCACAAATATATTTTTGTTCAGCCTCCATATACACAAGAAGAAGTTGAAAACAAATTATTCAATGCCTTTGCTGTGATATCTAGATCCAAGTAAGTAGATTTTCTGTTCTTAACTGAACGCCGGAATGCTGACTTTTGTCCAACTTGAGTTGTGTAAATTTATTTTTATGTTTCTAAGGCATTTAGACGCGAGTAAAGGTCCCTTATTGGTCAACACCAATTCCTTTTAGAAATTCACTCCTCCAAGTAATGCACATAAAATATGTTAGTTGTTATGTTACCGCAAAGGGATGGAGGATCCTCTCTTTGGTCAAGCCAATAAGCAAAGGATCCCCCATTCCTTTGCGGTAACATAACAACTAACATATTTTATGTAAAGCAAGGCTCTATAGTCTATTTAGAAAGGTTTGACAGCACGCAACCTCAATTATATTATCTGAGTTGTTATGCAAAAGTATATTTTACTTACGAAATTATTATCCCCACTCTGTATGCAAATAAATGGTCTTTGCAACTGATCCTTTTTTCCTATATATTATGAGTCTCTCTTTGCGTGAGTTTGGGTGTAGTTTTCTGTGTTTCGTCAGATCAGCTCCTGTGATTTTTCTAAGTTATTCTTGTTTCACCCTGAAACTCGGTTTTAAATGTTTCGGATTGCCCAACTAAGGGCATCTGACCTCAGTCATAGTCCATTGTTCCATTTCACTCCCTCTTTCTGTATGTTTCGGTGTGTGAAAAATGCTCCTCCGTTGTCCAGTAGAGGCGAATCTTCAAGGTCTCGAGCACGTAAAGTGTTAGCTGTGAGCTGAATCCTTGCAAGCACAGACAGAAATGTAGATTTCTTCTGGCTCGGACACCCAATTCTTCCTCGGGGAGAAACAACGGTCACTGACCGATAGCCACGTGTTCACCCAAAATGGCCACAAGGGAGCCGCTACAAAACGCGTGTTGACTCCACCGAAGACGAAACGGAAGTCATTTTTTAGGTCCTCTATCTACCCAGATTACTTTATCTCTGAAGCAATAAAGTAATTAAGTGCTATTAAATATAGTATGTCAGTGTCAAATGACCTTTTTATGGTCGAATATCATGAAACACGTCCATTTTTTGGTAACGTTTATGGTTTACTGCACTTTTATGGTCTTCGTACCTGCTCTGTTCGGTTTAATTGAGATTGTTTACAGTCAAACATTTTTGAATAGACTATAATGATATATTTTGAAAAATAAATGTAACAGGAGTTAATTATTAATACAAAAACATCTTTACTATTTAAGCACAGAGGCACATTGGCGCTGATGGGAACCTTCGTTTTAAAAACAAGTACTCTACTCTTCAAACTTACAACTACCTTGCCTTAGTAGGTGCTGTATAATAAGATTAGGAGTACTGTACCAAAGCTACTTATAAGGCGTTCATAAATTTTAAACTGACACCTGTAGATCCGCAGATAGGTATGAGTAAGATAACCCTAGATTGGTGGCACACTAGTTTGTCAATACGGATTCTGCAGTTCGAGGTAGTCACATAACAATCAATCCAAATTAAATTTAATATAATGATTAAAATATGGTAATAAAGGGAACCCTGAGGAGACCCCAAGAGCAGTGGCGTGCAAAATTTTTCTGCCCCCTCCCCCCCACCTGCAGATTTTTTACGGGGCCTCCCGATCATGCCTAGAATTAAAAAAAAACACATGTTTGTATAACACATATTTATATGTAAATATGTTCTATATTGTTGTGGAGGATTCATTCTTACCCTGGAATTGATTGCCTTTGGCTCCACAAATGATTAAATTTGGTTTGAATTGTTATAGAGCCTCTTCGGCCCAGGCTCAAGGATGTAAACTGCACAAGTGCAAGGTTAGTGACCCTAATGAAATGTGTACCTATATTTCGTCGATTCGATATCAAGTCGGATATCGTTTTCAAGAAAGGCAAAAAACTAAAAATGAAAATGGTTGTTAATTGTCATCTTGTCAAAGTCAGTTCAAAGCCTGACAATCTGCAAGAGCTTTTTACTGTTTTATTGTATTTGCTAACCATTTTCATTTTTAGTTTTTTTCCTTTCTTGAAAACGATATCCGACTTGATATCGAATCGACGAAATATAGGTACACATTTCATTAGGGTCACTAACCTTGCACTTGTGCAGTTTACATCCTTGAGCCTGGGCCGAAGAGGCTCTATAACAATTCAAACCAAATTTAATCATTTGTGGAGCCAAAGGCAATCAATTCCAGGGTAAGTACATATTTATATTTCTTAATCTATAAAAAATAAGAATTTTCTTTTAAACAAAATACATAAAAATTATAGTTTGTAGACGCAAAAAAGGAAGTTAGCAATATTGGTTGATTTAATCGATCTACAACTTTTCTACGTTTATAACGTGTAGACAAGATTCTATCTACTACTGCATCTAAATCTACATGTTTTGCTCTTTCGTGTTCTACAGAGATTATTGCCAAGAAGCTAAGACGGCTTTGAGCCATCGTTGATCTAACAAACATTTTTATTAATTTTAACTTTGCGAAAGTCCTCTCAGATTGGGCTGATGTAACTGAGAGAACTAAAAATAATTGAAATACTGTACACAAGTCAGGTATACTACTGATCAGAAATTCATTTTTGTCAAAGATGAAGTCTGCAAAATCTCTAACTATGCAGTTCTTTTAATTGATTTTCAAGTAAGTTTTTTTATTTGTATTAGTTCAGTAGCTAAATCCAGTGTTAAATCGTCAGGATATCTCTCTGTTAATTTTTTAGCTTTGCTTATAATTTCACACTCTTCAGCTTGAAGTAATATTTGTGATTTTAAAATTTCAAAATTGGAATAAATATTTTTGAATACCTTGTACTAACATTATATCCAGAGATGCGTAAAATACCGATATCTTTAAATATTTGGTACGATTTTCAATAGGCTCTCATCAAAAAATTTTTTGGTTTTTTTAGTTCTCTTACTTTCTAAGTTCGTCTCAATATTCGATTTTTTTCGGTCGCTACGGACTTTTCAAAAACATCTTCATAACTGTCTCGAATATTTTGTAGCTTAATGAAAACACTACCAATTAAATCTGTTGCTTGACCAACATCGATTTCAGTGCTCTGTAAAGCTTTTGAAAGTAAATTTACGTTTTCGGCTCTTGATGACCATCTTTTTATTAGAATATTATTTTTAATTATATCACAAACTATACCAGAAAATATCTTACGAAATTTCTTTTTGTTTTAAAAATGCAAGAATTTCATTTTCAAAGTCCATTGCCCTTTGTCCCATCATTTCGAAAATTCCAAAGAAAAATTCTGCCACATTGTACCACCTACTTCTTATTACCCTTGGTATTGATGTACCGGATCACAAGACTTAGCTGATCTTTCTTACTAATATCTTGGGTTGTATCAACAATGGGGATTCTTTTTGATGTCTTCAACTATAGTTTTCTGAGTTGTATCAGAAATAAGAGCAATAATTTAATTTTGTGACCTATTACTTGGGTAATTATTGAAGTGCATATCAAGAACCGGATCATATCTTGCTAAAAGTTTTACAATATTCAGAAATTCGCCTTCTGAAGAATTTGGCTCCAACTTATTTTCATAATCAGAAATATTATCTCGATGTCCACGAAATGGTTACAAATTGCCACAGTTCTTGTGATGTCAATGAGCCTCTTCCATGTTGAATATACTAAGCATGCTTCCAAATGAATTCTTGCTTTCTCATGTGCAGATATTTTTTTGAGAATCCTTGCCAATCACTAAGAGTCCCTGTAGTCCAAGGCGCACTAAAGGAGGGATTAGATTTATCAGCAAAAAGCCAGCAAGAATGGCAGTAAGCACCATTTAGTTTCTCCGAGTATGCTATCCAAATTTTGTGAATATATACAAATATTGTACACTTGACGAAACGCCAAAAATGACGGATAAGCATCAAAATGGCGTTGTTCATTCGTTGTCTTGATCATGGCTAACTATAGTCTAGTGCAAATTATCTTACAATTTTTTAAATATTTAAACCCTTATATTTACAAAACTAATGGGCGAAATGTAATAAAATTATATATATTTGAAATCAGAAGAGCTCTACCGACTAACAAAATAAAATACAGGGTGCTTCATTTAGAATAAATAAAACATATGTTAATAATTTGACAAGATATTGACATGTCTCATATTTGGTTTTAGATTCTGACGATTCAAGAAAAATGCTAAAATTTGCTAATTTAAACTTGACTGTAGGATCAATGTTAACGGACATAGCTATTGGGCAACATATACGCGAACACCCTGTACATACTCGTTTGCTTTTGCCCATTATATGGAAGTATCAAAATTAGTAAATACCGTATTGTAGTGTCATTTTTAAAATATAAGATGTAAAATCATTTACCTTTCTAAATCTTGACCAGTTGCTGTCCTCTTTTTATAATAATTACTACTAAATGATCTATTTAAACTATTTAGAGCATCTTTTGGAAAACGGTCCTAAAGGTCTGTGCGGTCCAATATTAACTAATTGTCTTTTAAGACTATCGTCCAGCGTAACGTTTAGAAATAATCCAATATCATTTGAAGTGGTCAGCTCATTAAACTCAAAAAATAATGCATCACCATCTGAAAGAATAACAAACTCAACAAACTGATTTTTAGCTGTGACTGTGCATATGTATACCTAGGTCAAAATTATTATTTTGTGACTATATTAATAGAAACAAATTCCGGCTAGTCAAACTTTATGATCTTAAAAAATAATTACCTTTAATTTCGAAGTCATGAACAAGGTATTTCGTAGCACTAATAGAGTCATACTCCTTTGTTTCTTCTATGGCCGCTGTAGTGTAGAACTTGTAGACGGGTTTTCGATACCTATAGTAGCGGGTTCCTTTTGAAAAAAGGAATCCATTTTCGGAATCTTCTTTTTCTCGACTTCCCTTTTTTCAGCCGCTTTCCTTTTATTTGCACCACTTGCATACTTTCGAAAACTGCTCATTATTGATAATTTCAAGAAAACTTTCAAAAATAAATTCAAACAACAACCCATTACCCATTCGAGATGAATTTGAATATAATCAGGTGACGACAGGTGATTCCCCGAAATTGTGTTCGCCGACTCGACAGATTTCAGTTTAGGTATCCAAGTTTATTGCATTCCAAAAGTTGCCGGTTTTTCAACTACAAAATTTGACCCAAACAAATAAATAACAAACTGGCCAAGCTAAATAAAACCGTTTAATTAATTAGATTGATAATTATTTAAATGCACGTAAAACATGAGCTACAAGCTACCATGCCAAAAATTAAATTAACTTTATACTAAAGTTAATTTAAACATAATAATTAAAATATGTAAAAGTTTTAATAAATGTTAATTCGATACAAAATTTGGTGAAGTTATTTAAGACAAATATAATATACTCCGAGGCCCTCCCGCACTGCAGGGTCTGCAGGGGCTGGTTTGCACGCCACTGCCCAAGAGGAAAGTAAAAAAAGGAAGTATAGTTGAATGGGCCGTAGATGTTGCTTGGTCAAAAGGGGTTCGTTTTGGTCAGAGATCCTCTCCGAAGAGCGGGTTGGGGGCCTGTATGCATAATAGCATAGAAGAAGGTACGTCGTGTACCTAACGTATATTCTTCTATGATAATAGCCGACTTCCCGTTGAAAATCCGAGCAACAAAAAAAGGCAAAACTCGGTGGTGAACTTCCAACCCAAACTACCCATTTCATTTCATTACATTTTGCCTTGGTTGGCATTTTTCACCAATATATCTGAAAAATGTGATGACATCTTGGTACAAATGCTCTGGGTTAATGGCTAGGCTAATGGGTTAATGGGGAACAAAGTGCTAAAAGTATACACAATAAATCTGATATTTTCGTGTAAAGATAGAAAAATGCAATAATATAAAAATGTCACAGAAGAAAAATTTACAATATATCAGGAATTATTTTCCAATGATGGTCGAAGCAATTTGTGAACTTAATACAGTCGCCATATTTCCATTGTTACAGCGGCAAGCGGTCTGGTAGACAAAGATTTTAAAATATCTATTTTTATGTCAATTGTACTATAGTTATATACAGTTAATAATTATGTAGTGAACTCGATAATTAAATTACTTTGTTTTATTATAGTGAGATAATTCTGTGACTGTATTTTTTAGCGACATATCAAGCAGCTGTAACAAATTCGCCCAACCAAGTATATGTTTCTCAGCATTTCCATTATGCTTGGACCACAGAGTGGTCAATCAGTTCCAGCAAACCCACATCGAAGATTTTAAATTAGTTACGAATGAGACCAAGAAGAAATTCAAAAATATCAGAAAAAGACTGACAAATAGTTTAAGACGAGTTTGTAGGGATGAGTGTATTTTGCTTGAGACTGAACTGTGCAGTAAGGAGTATTCTATTGCTAAGAGGCACCCAGTAATAGGTAATTATTGCTTATAACATTTTTAGCAATAGGGTTTCGATACAATGGTATTGAGACGTTTATTACATTTTCCAAAACAGTGTCATTGAGAGTTACATCAATGACATTTTAAACTAATCTAAATAAATAATGTACTTTTTCGCCTTAAAAATGTATTCGTTAAGGCTTGCACATCCATTAACACCCGGTATTGTTTGCTATCCTTAGGACGCATTTTTATAAGATACACAAACAATTTCTTCTAAAAATATTGAGATTTGTTATGGTATTTTATTGCTGAAGCTCTCAAGCTTAATTTTAATTTTTTTTATGGCAATGCCACACAACTAAAGGGAGATTCTATGGCACCCGATGAGCGGTGTGTGCGAAGGTTGTTACATGCCAATTTAGCATGAAAACATGTAACAGATAGAGGTGAAATAAAGTCAGTTATTACACCTTTAATCCTAGATCTATTACTAGACTAGGAGACTACTTACTCGTTTGGATCCTACCTTTTATCGAGCTGTTAGAGGAATAGATTGAAAGCACGGTAGTTATATACGTAACTTGATTTTCTCTGTTTGATATCACTGATTTAGCACATAATCATTCAATAGATCGTACCGTATTCTGCCGCTTGCTATCGAGAAAAACATTCAAGTTATAGGCCGTATAGCAATGCACTTCAAAACTTTCAATTAAATCTCTTACCTTGGCGAATAATTTCCTTTTCGATGATAATATACATTAAAAGCGGTCTCATGAATGTCAGAAACATTGGTTTTGGGATTTCTCGGTTATTTTTCCTGGGTTTATTTCAATATTTTATAGGGAAAGATTAAATTCAATCAATGTTTACTTTCGATATAACCTTCAAACAATAATAATAAATCGTAATAGAGTCACGGGGGGGGATTGTTGGTTGCCTATGTACGAATATAATAAATGAAAGTGATATTCTTGGAACGTTGCCAGGTGTTATATTCGCTAGCGTTCTTCATGCGATTTTGACGTGGTTACGGTTCAAGCCAACAAGAAAATACATAACTTGATCATTAGTTTGCTGTTAAACGACTGTTTTTCGATTTCGCTTTAAATATACGCAGTCAACATGTTTTAGTAAATGCGTGTAATGTGATGTGATATCGGCGAAGACCAATAAAGATAAGTTTAGGTTATATTTGTGATCTTCCAGCATAATATTATTGGCGTATTATTGATATTTTCCAGCGTGTATTAGATAACGTGTTATTGATATTTTCCAGCGTGTATTAGATTTCGATTTATTAGTATTTTCCAGCGTTGTATCATATCGTGTGTTTTCGTTTTCTGCGTGGCATTGATATAACTATATTCGGAACTGTTTCGGTGTAAGCACAGCTTACCAATGAGAATTTAATTAACTGTTGTATTTACTAGTGTGGATCTATTAATGCTCATAGTGTTTTGTTATATTACATTTCTTATTCTTACAATTTGATTGATATTGTCTTAAATGATCAACATTGCTTACTAATTTATTGACTATCCCGCTATAACAATTTCACATAACAGTATTTAATGATCTAAATCAGTAAGGTTTATTTATGTACAACTGCGAGTCGTCTACCATGGTAAACGCGTACAAAGTTTAGTAGCTACTATTAGACGGATAACTCTTAATTACTAGTTGATGAGACGATAGATGCCTTATGTATATTGCGATTATTGATTAATTTGTTGACCTTGGTTTTGATCTTTCGTAATCATTTGGTATTATATTGTTAAATCCGTTATAGCTAAACGTGTCTAATAACTGTTCGATCATTCCTTATCTAATTCACTTCTATTACAACGCAATTTTAATTCAAATTACTGTCTATATATTTATGAACATATAGATTATTACTTGTTTCCAATTGAACTCTTTTGCCCGTTTTATATTTATATTATTTTGATTATTGGAAGAGATATGACAACACGTTAACGTCAAACCTAACGAACGCCAATAAATTTAAACCTGCACGAGCGTTATCTCTTTTATTTGCTCTGAAATACCTCAACCAAACAAGTGTAGTTAATAGTCGTCTGGATTTTAAATCGCCCTTGTGTAGCTGATAGTCCTCGATTTTGGATCGCCCTTATGGATTCTTAAGACCGAGGATCTTCTAGTTTTGGTCTGCGGATTTGGTTATTTCAAACAGGTGGCGCCCTGGTCAAGAGTAAGTAATTGACCCACGCCGACGAGCAAGTCGGAGCACACATGTTGCGCTGGCCGCATCCTTAAGGATAGGTACTAACTTGTTCATTATATCTTGCTAACACGTTTAAAAGAGTTTTACGCCCAACAAGGTGTTGATTGACACGGTTCTTGAATGCTGTAGCTGTAGGTTGTAATTTGGGGGAAACATGTCCTGGGAATAAGCTCCACAGTGCTGCAGTGCGCCAGACAAAGGAGTCCTTGTAAAGCTTTGCTCTAGGTGTTTCCAGTTGTACAACGAACGGGTGGGCTCTTGCCGTCTGTCGTGACTGTCTGACAGGCGTTACTGGGGGCGGGCTAAATCCTGGGAACATCTGCCGTGATAATATCTGTACCACATGTCTGCGGTGTTGCAGACTATCCAGATTCCGGGTCAACTCTGAGTCGCCGACGAGACGCACAGCTCTCTTCTGAATGGAATCTAGCAGCTTTAAGGTGTGCTTTTGTGTGGCACCCCAGATGTGTGAGCAATATTCTAAACACAGCATTATTTGATCTTTGTAGAGCAAGAATAGCTGCTGCGGTATATACAGTTTTTTGTTGCGAAATAGCGCACCAAGCTTCTGCGAGGCTGATTTTGCGATGTTAGCAACATGGTCATATTACTGTTGACCGCTAATTAATCTGTTGGTCTCGAGGCACTTGAATAGTAGCTGATTGACTGCAAATTCCATGACTTTGGAGATTATTGGAAGCAAGGCAATTAGGCGGTAGTTTGAGGGCGTTGTTTTCTTGCCGTTTTTTTTTTTTTTGGAACAGGTTGCACTCGAGCAACTTTCCAATATGTTGGGTAAATCCCTTTTCGGCACAACAGAGAAAAAGTCTGCAAAAAAATGGGTGTTAGTTCGTTGGCGCAGTTCTTTAACACGATGGCAGGTATTCCGTCCGATCCTAATGCTTTTGCGTTTCTAGTTCTTTGAGGATTTTACGAATATCACGACTTAACTTTTGTCATAGTACTGTTGATGTTGTCCCCCAAGCCTTACCTTGGTGGACATTTACTGTAGAGTGCGATGAAAACATTTTGGCGAGCATGTTTGCTTTTTTCCTTGGCTTTAATTGCCGTGATGCCGCGTTCATATGTAAAAGGTGGGAGGGATTTGTGGCTAAATCACTCTAAATTATGTTTTCAGTAAGTTCATCTAAGTTTTTATTATCTTAATAGATTACATACATTTATAAGACAATTTGACATCAATAATTAATGATAATAACTACTAAAGTTCTTACCAAAAACAACAAACACAAAAATTATTTTACGTAATCTAACAATTCGTAATTGTGTGGTTATAAATTAAGTGAGAGTTGGATTATTGAAATCCGTCGTCACAGGTTCTCTTAAGAGAGCCTATGGTCTAAAATAATGGAGTTTTAGCAAGAAAAGGGGGTGGAATATCTGGCCATTCAATAAGAGACCTGTACAATATATACATTTGAAAGTAGTTTCTGCGATCATCTAGCAAGATATTTACAACTTTCTTTAAATATTTCCTAGATGAATAATGTAACCAGTCCATATTCAAACACCGAGCGTACATAACTGAAATGCAGCGTTTGCAATTTTTTGTAATCTGTGAGAATTACATAGGAAAAACCCACCATTTTCATAGCTCGTTCTAAATGCGATGCAAATTATAGTTTAGAATCAAAATGTATCCCAAGGTCTTTAAAATTATAACATTATTCAATTATTCAAGTACTACATTATCAAGTCTACAATCAAATCGAACACGATGTAACTAACCCACAAAAAGTCAGAGGTGAATTGTTGTTAGTATCACTCCAATTTTAGACGATGTGTAAAGATAACATAAATTTCCCATGACTTAACCATAAGTAGTCATTCAATAATTTGTAGGTCCAACACATATTTATCGCACGTCCGTTTATCTGCTGAATCCTATTATTGGTAACCCCACCCAAATACGGCCGATAAACCATGTCCTTATAATGAAATTAATATCGACAATATAATGTTCTAAGCGTCCAGTATGAGAAGTTTTTTTGTGACAAAATATTTAATATTTATTTTTAAAAAGTACTACATTGCAACTAGGGTAAAAAACTGCCGAAATTGATGATACATCTGGTAGTATTTTGCTAATGTGAACAGCAAGCCACTTGCGGATAACTAAGTTATGTTTTTTGTAATTCTTTGAACAATTATTGCATGCTACACGGGTTTTGAGTGTGTTTATAGCCATCCGCTAGGATTCGATGATAAAACTGAGTCCATACCAGTTCTTGTATTAAAAATAATTCAACTGCAAAATATATTACTAAATAATAATACTAGGGATAATTACTACACTGATTTTAAATGTTTCAAAATAATTTAATGAGATATTTTTCTCTACATGTGTTTCGGCTTGATGAGGCCTTTATCAAGAGTAGTTGAATACTAAAATCTAAATTCATCCTCCATCCTTCATCCTTGTGAAACATCGTTGTTAATTTAATAGTGAACAAACCACTGAACTATATACATGGAATAACAATACCCTTTCTTCTTTACTTAAAAAGTGGCAAATTTACGAGCAATAAAGTTAACAAAAATCACAGTAGTCTCTGACAAAATAAGCAGCGTATAAGCCTGCGCAATAGCAAGAATCCGTTGAAATAAGTTCAGACGTGACGTCTTGGCTTTGGCTCTTTATATGAAATTAAGTAAATGACGAAGAAAGAATGATAACCGATGACGCGTACTCGATCAGAATGAAACTTCGGCACTGGGTGTATGTGCGTCCTTTTTTAATACACGAGCACCAATATAATCGTGTGTTTTTGTGCGGCACTTTTATATTTTGAATCAGTTATTGATGACGAGACGTTTAAGAAACGTGGAACGTCTAGCTTGCACTAGTTCAGTGGGACAGGGCAGTAATTGCTGTTTGCGACGTTTGCGTTTGCTATAATTATTGCCATTTTTGTATATCCGTATTCGTTTGTGTTTCGGTGTCGTTTGGAAATTGGAAAGTTTTATAGTTAAGATAGTTTGTCGTTTCGTAATTGCTGTTTGCATTTGCTGTAATTGCCATTTTTGTATATTCGTATTCGTTTGTGTTTCGGTTTCGTTTGGAAAGTTTTATAGTTAAGATAGTTTTGATAGCTTAGGTATAATGTCTAAATGTAGCGTTTTGTTTTGTAATTGTAATTACGGCATAAAACATGCTGCTGGTGTTGGTTATTTTCGGTAAGTAAAGTTTATTTAATATTGTATTTTGTAGTTAATCTATTCTTTTCACATACATAACCCAAACTTTTTTACTCTTTCCTTCAAACCACTGCCCTCTAACTATTCAATTTTTAACGAATATTTTGCGACTTTATTTTAGAGTACTTAAGTAGGAATCTGCTTTCCATTTTCGCCAACAATTTTTGTAAAGTTAACCACATTAAACTATTCTCAAGCCATACTCTGGTTAGGAGTAGAAACATTCGCCTATAGGTACCTAGTACTCAACCTAGTTTCATTTCACTCTGTTACAACGTTACATGAGTACTTCGCAAAAGGTTCTTACTCGAGTAGGACTCGGGTTCAAGTAAAATTTTTTAATACCTACCTAGCCTACACCCCATTTATTTTAGAATCACTGAGTCAACATAGTATCACTGGGGTGCAGACACCCATAGAGGTTGCTGAATACTTTAAAGTCGTTTCAGAGAAAGCACTTAAAACCACAAAAAGCAAATATTTGGGTACCTACTTTAAAATTTGCATATTAAGTAATGCATACAATTCTACTTAATTTCTGCATTTTCAATTATTTTTCTTCTCAAAAATTCAGGCTCGAGTGAACCTGTGTTTTTTTTTTTTGTATTGGGATACCTTGTATATTGTATTTTTTTCCGGAGAAATGTTGGAAGGGGTGTCTCACTCTGATAGAAATTTATATAATACCAAGATTGTCACCACTGCCATGTATATTTCAACAAAATGCCAGTGACTGCCAGCAGACTGCCAAACCAAATTGTACATGTACTGCCTATTGACACCCTTAGATTTCTACAGCCTTCGATAGGGTTTGCTTTTCATTACTTAAAACTAAACTACTTCCTTGGACATAAAATTCATTGAGATTGGTGGTAATATTTTGTGAGGGGTGTGTCAATAGTGGGCATTACATGTACATTTTGTTTCGGCAATCTGATTGCAGTCGCCGGTAGTCTGCTGAAAGTCTGTTAAAATATATATGGCAATCATAGGCAATCTTGGCATTATATGTACAAATTTGTATCAGAGAAGTATCTCTATTGCAATAATATGGAATCAATATTTACTTCTAACAATCTTACAGGCTGACTGAAAACAGGGCTCCTGATTGGCAAGACGCTCTAGGCATCGATTCAGAATGTGGAATAAAGCATTTTGTGATGTGTAGTGATCATTTTTTAAAAGAAGATATTACAATCTCACCTTGAGGGAAAATGATCTTGAAGCCAGGTGCAATTCCTAAAATTAATCTGCCACCAAATGTGGAGCACCATAGGCGTTTGATTCAAGAGAAGAAAAAGCTAACAACAAAGTTAGTATTATTCCAATACATAATTTTTATAGTACTAACAAAAAGATTGTTAATTTTTAACTATGTTATAGTTTGGTAGTGAATGAACCTCAGGATGACCCATCTGAACCAATGCTTATAGACGAACCCCTCCAGGAACCCTCCCAGGAATATGATTTATTGGAAATACCATGAAATATTCTAGGAGAGCCTGCCCTTGAACTCGAAATTGGTACCCGTACTCTTTCAAGTATTAGGTAATAATTTTCATATACTTTATTATTATCATTATTATTATTATTATTATTATTATTATTATTATTATGTTGTATAATAAAAGTTCTCCATTCTTCCGGTTTTCTGTCACAGATAATGATTCCTAATCAAAAACATGAAAAAGAAAGTTTCATACTCAGTTTCATCTTTTTTCCATTTATTTGGTTTTTAATAGATTCATATTAATTTTTTGATTATTTTTTTTTAAATTAATATCTGTGGCAAAAAAAAAACGAAAAAATGGAGGACGTTTAAATGTTCATAGGCTACAAACAATTCAACATATTCACTGCCCAAAGGCTCGTCGAACAGCCTGTATAGCATCGTTTTCAAAATATTGTTCATTATTGATTTCAAAAAGCACTGAAATAACAGTAAGTGGATATTGTGTTGTTTCAAACACTTAGTAAGTTCATTTGGCACAAATTAGACAAAAATAAGATTTGGAAAAAATTCTATGCCCTATTGTTAGTATATATCTTGACTTAGTAAGATTCACTTCATTGATCTACATTATTATTAGTTCCAGTACAATAACCGTATCTTCTGATGTGGCATATACACTATGGGATGGACAGAACCTATATAGATTACTATGTGTCCTTCAAATCTGCTGCCTTATTATATTACAAGAACCTTGGAAATTTTTTTCTGAAGATCTAAAACCTTAGGGTCCATTAAAGAGAAAATGGTCGACATATGGGGATCCTTCAGTTCTGCGGACAGTACTGGTCTTAAAGGATCACAAAAAAAAAGAAGGAAACATCTTAGAGAAGATCACTCCTACTGGTAAGCTATTAAAACAAAAACAATGATAAATTGGTTTTTGATATAATCATTATGTCATCAAATCCATCTGTATCATTTGCCAGTACCTAAGATTAAAACCCAATTTATTATTACTGTTTGTTATAATTTTTTTTGGCTTTTTCATGATCCTATGGTCTTATAAAAAATTACATCAGACTGCTTACCCAAGTAACAATTTAAATGCTAGTTAGATTTATATCAGCTTTAAAATAGTTTTAAAATGGTCCGTAGAAGTACTGGGGTTTTATGAAATCCTTCAAACATGCTAACAAATCTTAAAGTCCATTTATTCTTAAAAATAAGTTTTGAAGCAGCGTTGACAGCAATAATATTAAGTGTACATGGACTTGAGACCGGGTACCCTTGTGCTAGCTTTAACGAGGCTTTTGTGTTATCAATCTTAAAACTTGTTGATCTTCTGGAGGGTTTAAAGTCTGTTTAGGTGTAAAATAATATATCTTAAAACTATAGCTTTAAGTTGGATTTAAAACATATTCTTGAAGCACTTCATAAAACTTGCAGTTTTATAAGATAACAATAAAGCTCAAGTCTTAGATTGACTACTTAAAAGACTGTATTAGGATTACTGGGAACATATATTGCTTCATAAGGGCCATGTAATCTTTACAAAATCCTATTGAACTTTTCTATTGCTTTCTTAAACCATTACTTTTTTTACTCCCACCGCCTAGAGTATTTTTAAAACGGCCATCTTGTCCTTCAGACTCTGTCGTGATTCAGTAGCGGTGTTCAATATAATTTCCTAAAAAATTGCAAATATTTCACATAAATACAAGTTAAAAAAAGTGGTAATTAAAAAAAAAAGTAAAGTTGCAATCTTTAAAGATACTAAATGAAAATGCAGATCAACATAAAACTAGACAAAGTTTGAGGTTATGATGATTTAATTGGGCGCGGAAAACTTGATCGCAGCGCTAGAAGACTTATGCGACATCGTGATAAGGCCAAGCAGTTTTATGAGCAGGCAACCTTGGTCAAGACTAATAAGCTTTACTTTTAGGAACAGTTAAGAGGCAACAGATTAATTACAGTAAATAAAATGTTATGACAAAGCTAATAGGATTTATGCCTTCTCTCTAAGAAACATTGAGCTTTTAAATGATAAGCCATATTTTTTACAAACAACACAGGCCTCCATATTGGAACTATTTTAGCGAGGTAATATTATCCAATAATTTTATCAAAATCTCGCAGTGCTTCCCTAAAAAAATAAAATGATATTAACAGTAATACAATATAAGATCACAAGCAAACATTTTTATGTTTGTTTATACTAATTAAACCGTTTAAGAATTAGTCGGTAATAATTTAATTATTTAAAAAAAGCAGTAAATTTAAGGTGTTTTAATTTTTTTGAGGTATCTTTCCATACTTCATGGAAAAAGCCGACTGCGTTATAATTTTTGTTCCTATTTCGGCAAATTTATGAGACTTTGGCATTGCATTTCCTCCATGTTTATTCATAGGAGTTGGAATGCATCACCGACTAGACGACATCACATGACGGACATTTGTTTGATGTAAATGGTTTACAGGTTATGATAATAATATCTAAAGATATTATAAATCTCAGAGTCCTTAAACTCATCCTAATCTTAGATCACTATAAATTCTATGGTTTTAAATGGTACTTGTTAAAAGTTTTATAATTACCTTGAAGGTAATGATAAGAGAATATATTTAATGCAAGTTGGTTTTAAACAAGCTTTAAGATTTGGTCTTGAGACCGTCATAGGAGTGTGCTCTTTTGCTGTAAAAAGGCCTTTATCTTAGCTTCAAGAGGTCTAGAGCAAAAGGTTTCAAGTGAGTCTAATTCATTGGGCTGTAACAACGTCTTGAAAACCATATTAAAGCTTCTTTTGTTACTTGGGTAATCTGGTAGAAACTAGCTTTTGTTAGCGCTAAAAATTTTTTTATAATATTTAATCTTGAAATTTGCTTAAAATCTGCGTTCTTTTAAAGGCTCCGCTGTTTATATGAAGTAATTTTTGTTACAGCCTATCACCCCGTCGTTTATACACACAAACACAAAAGACAACAGCAGAAAATCGGCAGTTCCGTTTAAAATTGTACAGTTCAAAAAGGAAAGTAACAAGACTTCGAAAAAAGTCAGTAGTCTTCAACAGATCACTAAAGAATTACATAACAAAAGATTGATTTCCAGTGATGCTTTAGGGAGCTTAACGAAATCAATCTCTGGAATTCCATTAGCAATTTTGAGAAGATGCATGCAGAATATCCAAAACACTGATAAAAACAAGAAGCAAACTAGGACACAATTTCCTAAAGAACTCAGGAGTTTGCACTGACTTTACAATTATATTCCACTAAGGCCTATGAATATGTTTGCAAAACTTTTTGTCTAGCTTTGCCTTCATGTTCGATCATTAGAACATTATCATTAGAACATGGCTTAGTTGACGGCGCGGTTTTTTTTTTAAAGGACAGTCTGACAATTTACCACTACGGGATATGTTTATAGTGACGTCTTATATAAAAAAAATGCCGAAAGCTTTTCTCTTGCTGAGGTTCGCGGCGTGAAAACTAACAGGAAGGTTTATAGAAAAACTAGTTAATGAGTATGTGAATTCCTATGGCTACTGTACTGCCTTCACTGACATTTTAAGATAATATGTCAGTGACTGCCTTCCAATCGAACGAGCGGCGTGACGTCATGTGTCACACGTCCCCTATTATTAAGGATTAGTTTATCCTCAGAATTGTTTGCCTTTTGTCTTAAACTCTGTGGTATTGGTATTACTTTTATTATTATGCTATACGTTGTGTACCATACGTTACCAATTTTGTTATTTGATAATAAATGTATCAATTTATACTATTTTTTTGATTTCAATCAAATTCGGAAATTTCCAGGTAGGTATAGAATCATTACATATTGATTTTAATTATGAAATAACAAAAAACTGATCTTCAATTTTAATAAATCACTTAAAGTCTGTCCATCCTTTTAGAATGACTGAGATGCTGTCAGTGTCATGTTATCCTACAAGCATCCATATAGAGATTCTTGAAATTGAGAAAATGATTGGTTAGAAATAATTATGTAATGCTTAATCCAATTGCGAGCCCTTTTTAAGCACAAATGAAACGCGCTGTAGGCAAGCATCACCTGTTCTAAAATGTTTAATTGACACTGATAACGTGCTCAAAAAAATCAAATAAACTGCTATAATCCCACATGGTGGCCTATGTGCACAACAGCCGCTGGCCGCTCACCATTTTTCATTCTGACTGTTATAATATATTACCAATTTCTCTAATAATTTCACCAAATTTTTAAACCAACATTTGCTTTACCTTTATTACATTTAAAACTAAATTTGATGTATGTCAGGCATTCAAATAAACACGGAGTATAGCTTTTCCACCCTTGATAGATCCGCAATTCGAAGCAAAATCGTAATTTTCTTAGCCGTCTCTAAGTTGCTTTTATTTGTAGTGTCACTTACATATTATGTCAAAAATATTGTTATTCAACTCAATGTGATCGCTATTAACATATTCATTATTATTTTCATGACTTCACAGATATTTCAGATGAGAACGGCATCAATTTTCTAACTAGCCTAGTAAATCAAAATTCCTAAGTACGGATCTGTGCTACTCCCCTCTGCTTTAAAATCGCTTGTCGTATTGCGCAGACTCCGCGGCTGCTTGTTTTGTTTACATTTTTTGGTCGTAAATTTGCCATGCTGTCAAGCTTATTGTTATTCCAGAGTATATAGTTCAGTGGAACAAACATTATAAAACTCTACTAAATAAGTTAAGGTATTTACACAGCTTAGTACAATCAGCTAGGACACTCCGCTCGTGAGAACGGTTTGCGCCGATCCTTGCGCATGGCGCCATTATGGGGAAGATCACGGCACTAGCGTCGGTAGCGGCTATTTGTTCCTTAGATTTTGAATTAATTGAACATAGGCGTAGTTAAAAGTGTTGATACCGATTTCGTGTTTTTATAACTAGCGATATCATGAGTTTCTCAAAGATGGGACACGTTTGTGCCGCTAAAGGATGTATTAATAAAAAATATAATTGTGATAGGAGCTTCTTTCGGTTTCCTACTGATAAAAAGAGGTAAGTATCTAATTATAACTACGATATATGTAATATTTTCACGGCTTAGTACAAAGCTGTGATATTTTGTTGGGTCCACATTTCAACTTGAATATTCTTATTGTATATTATGGGCATGTCTGTGCAAAGCAATGAATGTTTTGTCATATCATGCCATCATTCTTTATGTCATCAACTTACTTCGTAATTATATACTGGTAATAGTTATTTGTATGTTTAAAGCGCAAAGTAACGGATTACCGCCTGACAAAGAATGTTACTGTAATCTTTCGAAAACGGCAATATTATTTTGCGCTCGAAAAACACACAGAACTATTTCTACAGCCCCATTTTTATAAATTAAATGCACATATTTCTCTATACTTATTCTGAAATTTGCAAATGACTGTCAGTTTTGACATATTGTATTCGGGCTTCGGGCATATTTAGAACAGGAATGCCAGCAACAAACTGTAACAAACGCACAACTGTCATTTATTTATCTTCGGTTTCCATAACCATTCATAGCACACTCGACGGAAAAAGTGAGAATTTTCTCAAAATATTTGCAGTAATAGTAATATTACTATTATATAATATTTATCAGATATATACCTAGTTTACAAAGACCATACAGCACTTCTACAGCAATTTGTGTAACTAGTTAATGAGTAGCTATTGACATGCCATGCCAGGGCTGGGACAACACCCTACCCGTGGCGTCCTTTTAGTGCTTCGCCCTTAAATTTTGGAGTTATTATTTTCATATCTTTGGAAAAAGGCGCCATTCATCGGCCGTCTCCTCTTATGGCTTTGCCTTCCCCCGGGGGACCCATTTTTGACATATTCGGAAAAGGGAGCATCCGGGGGTGAAGCCCTAAATTGGGACTCCTTAAGGCCCAAAGCTCTGAAATGGGGCCCCTGGTGGGCGAATCTTTTGAATGGGGCCCCCCGGCGTCGGGTGTCTCATATTTGACACATTTGGAAAAGAGGTTCTCCCCCTGGGGCGAAGCCCTAAAATGGGGCCCCAGGGAGGGCAAAACCCTAGAATGTGGCCTATGATACGGGAGTCCCATTTTTGACAGATAAAAAATGGGGCCCCCTGAGGCGAAGCCCTAAAATTGGCCCCAAGCCTTAAAAGGGGGCCCCTGGTATGAGAGTTCAATTTTCTACAGTTTTTCAAAAAGGGGCTTCTGGGGGGGTGAAGCCCTAAAATTGAGCCCACTTTTTTACAGATCTGGGAATGGGCCTCTGAGGGCGAAGCTCTAAAACGGAGAAGAAGCTCTTTCATCTAAATACCCGCATAAGCGTGTGAAAAGTACACTTTGCCCACGTCGTATGCAAAGTATATTTTTCACGCGATGTGTGAAATGTCCAGTTTTCAAGAGCAGTTGTTAGTGCGTTTTTGCCTATTATCAAGGCAGTCGGAGTAAAAATTATATTTAAGAGTTCGCATTTTATAAAAATATTAACTTTAATTTTAAAAATATAAAAAAAAATAATCATATGGAGGAATCATAATCATAATCATAACTCTTCTTAAATAGATAGTGTCTTTGCATTGTTCTAATATGTTTATTAATTTATTTTTCCTTCATGAATACGATAATCACTAATAATCGGCATAGCACCTAGCACCCGAGTTTAACCAATAACCTGAAAATACGGTACTGTAATTCAAAAATAAAATATCCTTAATACGGCGCTGGATTCTCTCCCCGGTGCGAGAGCGACAGCGCGAGTTTCGCCTATCTTGCATCTTTTTCTGTTCCGGGCTAATATTTCAATGGTGCCGGCCGAGAGACTTCCAGCTGATTGTTATACTAAGCTGTGGTATTTTCTCTCTTTAAAAACTGTCACACAGCAATCACACTTTTTATCCGAGAATTTTGAATCTCACAGTATTTACAGACACTGAGAATAAGTTATTAGAAAAAGGGCTCAAATATTCTCCACAATTCTACAACCAAAAAGATTTTGAACTTTTGGTAGTTAATACACAAATAGCAATAAATTATATGTCAAACATTTCGCAACTAAACAAATATAGCATCTCTGAAGAATTTAAATCTAATTCAAATACTCAACTGAATAAAAAAGAATTTACAACCTTAAACACAATAAAAGCAAAACTAACGCAAAATAACCTAATATTAACTAAAGGTGATAAAGGAAACACGATAACTGTTTTAACTAAATTAGATTATGATACTAAAATCAAAGAACTTTTGAATAATGGAGACTTCATAAAAACGCAAGACCTGGCTAATAAATAACAAAAACAAATTATTTCATTATTAAAAAATAGCAATTCTGTACTACCTGATAACTCACAAATTTTTCTCAAATTAATGAATCCATGACCCCCCTCTTTTACGGCTTACCTAAAAATCATAAGGATAATATTCCAGTCAGACCAGTAGTATCATAATATGTGAATGATCCATGTTACAAATTAAGCCAATTCGTTACGAATATTTTACCAAAATTCATTAAATTCGATTCTAAATATGCACTTAAAAACTCCTTTGATTTCATTGATAAAGTCAAAAACTAAAAAATTCCAAATAATGGTTTCCTTTGATGTGAAGGGTCTATTTAGCTCCATACCGTTAAACGAACTTTCACGTATTATTAACGGAGTAATAGATAACTCTGATAATTTAGTAATAGAAAAAAGCGATCTCAAATCTATAATTCGTACATGTATAGATCAAAATTATTTCCAGTATAATTATGAAATATTCAAACAAATTAATGGTTTACCAATGGGCTCTCCAATTTCACCTTTAGAACCAACAGAAACTTAGATACCTTTTTAACATTTTGTTAATGTTCTGTTCAAATTACCATGGAAAAAGAATGTGATAACATTTTAAACTTTTTGGACATAAAGATTACAAAGACAAGAGATTCGCTTAAATTTGAT